>CABFPE010000052.1:260556-280296 GCA_900660155.1 Hofstenia miamia | reverse complement strand
TCATTTTTGTACAGGGAAATGGCAGCACCTTAGTGTGAGCATAGCAGCTGTAACAGGGATTTTCATACTTGTTACTGTTTTTCTTCTAATTCATTTGAAAGTATACTTTGTTACTCATGTGCTAACTGGAACTTGCTCACTCTTAAAATAGGTACTGAAATGTAATATGTAAAGAGTATAATGAAAAATAACTCCATAAAATGGAGAGTTGGTGCAAGTAATTTTATTATTATTCAAAATAATTATGCTACAAAGTATGAGAGATACGTATTTATAATAGTGCACTTTAATTCAAAAAACAGCAAAATTGTTTAATCAAAAGTAAATATACATGTATGTATACATGTTAATTAGCGTGAAGTCTTTGGCTTCTGAATGATGTTATGGACCTTAGACTTTATCTGGACAACAGTTCTTGTTTTGAGGTCGGGATGTTTCTGCGCTTCGAGGCAGTCTTTAAAATTCGGTACTCTTTTTTCAATTATATGACAAGTGAAGAACGAATGTATCGCATTTTCTTCACTCCTTGACCATGCTATTCGGTTAGAATTATTTTTAACTTTTTAGTATTCGACCCTAAAACATGCATTGAAATATTATGGAAAAAAATCTTCTCAAAATGTGCAAACATTGTTTAATCTATCCTAATATTTTCATAAATAAATAATTTCAAAACCTTTTAAACACAATAAAAAATACTATTAAATAACAAATCCAATATTAATCAAGAGATTCGTCTACAACTTTGGAATGTAAACGACACTTTTGCAGTTAACAGCCAATTTAATATTACTTTTTTTCAAAATTTTTTTCTTAGACACAACCAAATTTTAAATAGGGTTTATCAGATTTCAAAATATTGAGTTTGTATAGTTAAATAACAGTCCCTGGGTCAATATTTTGAAAATTTCTGGGTCAGATAAAATTATTTTTTGAAGAATTTCATTCAAATATTTGTAGAAAATTAAACATTCATTTCAATTAAGTTTACTTTCTCATATATATATATATATCCGTACTTGGGTTGCAAATGGGTAGACCACACACTACCGTTACGCACCCACGGGTTGGGTCAAATAAAAGTTGGGTCGGGTTGTGGATCACTCTTGCGAGTTATGGTTCAAAATATTGAAAATTGCCGGGTCAGATAAAATTAATGTTTGAAGAATTTCCTTCAAATATTTGTAGAGAACTAAACATTCATTTCTATTTAGTATACAATCTATTATATATATATATATATATATATATATATATATATATACATATATATATATTTACTTATAAGAGGCGCTTTGTGTATGTAATTTTCGAAGGAGCTCAACATAGCGCCTCTGAGCATAGAATTTCCGTACACAGAGCGCCTCTCGGCTTTTACTTGTAAAGTATTCAACTGAACGACCTCAAAATCCTATATTACATCAAGTGAACATATAAGATCATATTTTAAAATTATTATATCTATTATATATTTTGCTATATGGGACGGTACATAGCGCTTCTTATAAATATGTTTTCTCAACAAAGCGCCTCTGAACGCTGGATTTTAAACATGATGAGTAGGGTTGGCAAATTGTGGTAACCTAATAAAATATTCTGATGTCCTACATATCCTATAATTATTGGGAGATTTGCCTTTTAATTATATGCCCAGCTAGTAGCTCATTGTATTACTGCAAAAGCAAAGCAATATAATATTGTTTATATGTAAATGTATTGCATACATCTACATAGTAATATTGACACATGAACTCATGATTCACTTAAAAAGAGGTGTTTTTACTAATCCCTAGGGTTCGGTTTTTTTAAAACAACGCGGTTTCGGTTCGATTTTTTTATTTAGCAGTCGAGACTAATAACCATCATCGCAGATATCCTCGGCCTATTTTCGTAGTTTTAATATTTTTTCCCTTACTGTAGTAGTACATAGTTTATACGATAGCAAGCTATTTCTTGTTTTATTTTGAATCTTTCGGAGAGGCATTTGACCCAGAGTTGGAAGCGGGACGGGCTTAAGGCCTAATCTCAAACCGAAACCGTCCAGTTTCAAAAGTCCATTTCGGTTTGGTTCGGTTTTTAAAAAAAAACCGCGTTTTCGGTTCTCGGCTCAGTATACCGTCAGGCCCCTCTAATCCCCAGTATCCTGAAGAAGTAACCTCAAATTAGTTACTATTTCATTGCTAGTATTTTACTAGTCAGTATATTTACTAGTAAGTAGTAACCTGCCAACCCTGATGATGAAGAATATGCCACTTAATTGTGGTTACTTAATTAATTATTCCTTTTCATGGAAGGCAAAGAGAGCAAACAGCCAATATTTGTAAATGCGCTAATATTTAATTAACGTTTTTAGTTATTTCTACTAAGATGTTTAACAAATAATGATGTAAATACGTCTAGAGGTAAATACTATATTAATTTTATCTGTAAATCATGTAAATATTCATAATAAAATGTTAAAAAAATTCTGAAAAAATCTATATAATGATATCCACAAAGCGCCTTTTATATATATATTTTTTTTACCCTCTAATAAATTTTGTCAGACAGTCCATAGTTTGTTGGAGGGGGTCAAGTTAGAACTGAAAATATATACGGTCGTCCAATATACCTAATTTTTGTAATTGTATTGCAACGCTGATTCAAAACGAAATTATATTTATAATCATAATTTGATTTTCTAAAGCTCCTCTAATTCGCTATGCATACTATGTTGAATTATTTTAATTATATATAATATGTAGCAATGCAAAATTATAATTGCTTAACGTTTGTACAGTGAAAGAAGCGTAGATTTTAAATAAAACGTTAAAAAACTAATTCATTTTATTACTAAGAATATATATTGCATCTCTTGACCTTATTGGAATATTTATCCAGTTCTTCAAAAGACATGCAATCAGAACATTTTTAACAAACATATTTACATTAATAATCAAAATATAAAAAAAATTCCATTTGGCACATTCTTAATTGTTCGATTATCAAATTCTCTTTGAATATTTCGTTGTTGGAGGCTTTCCTATTTATCCATCTAATTTATTCCACATGTGTATTGTACTGAGAAATCTAATAAATGATATAGAACTAAAGATAAATAATGAGTCAATAAAGCAAAGTGAATCAGTCAGCTATTTAGGAGTGGAGATAGATAATGAATTAACATTTGAAAAATTTCTACTGAATAAGATTCAAAAAAGGACTGCAGGCATTAGATATCTTTATCACTTACGCAATCGAATATCAAGCAATTATCATAAACAACTAATATATGCTTTCTGTTTGTCTTATTTTCAATACTGTTCCTTTCTGTTAACTAACCTAAATTCGAAACATCGTATGCTTCTATCAAAGACATCTAATATGTGTTTAAAAACTCTAAACTTTGCACAAAAGCATGACGAAGCATCAGTATATCGTAATAAATATAAACTATCTCCGTTCTATCAAATTCATCTGCATATGCTATCTATCTTATTTAAATTCAAATCTCTACAAACATCTCTCCTTTTCCTTAATGACTATATTAAAATAAATGAGCGATCGCAAAAATTATAATGGCTTTCATCACATATCAATAAATTTGTTGAATAATTTAGATTATGAAACGCGAATAGAAAAAAACTATAAAAAGTTTAGAAAAAAATGGAAACAGTTTCTTCTAATAAAACAATATACATTAGGGAACGGTAATACACTTCATGCATTCGAAACATACATCCAACATTGAGCACCTACACAAATATTCACTCAATTATTGATTATATTATTATATATTGTACATATTAACTTGTAGTTAATTATTTGATTATGTTTTATTTTTTTGTCGTGCGTTAGTTTGCAGATTTTTGTATACATATATATTGCGCAATAAATTTGCTCTTACTCTTATTATTATTATTATTATTATTGTTATCGGTCTCTGATGAAATGTTTCATGTTCTTAATATATGCCTAGCAACTTGATTAAATGAGGAACTAAGTAGTAATTCTTTTTTTATTGCGGGACAGTCCAACTCCTGATAGATTAATGCTAAATATTCAAAACCTTTTCTTCTAGGAAATACTAAGACCATCTAATTTTACCCAGATTACAATTTTTTGCAGAGATTTGCAATAACTCGATTAAAGTGTTATATTATTTTCTTACTCCTTGTGATTTTTGCCACCAATATTTTCTCTCTTTTATTGATCTATAGCAGGTGTTCTCTAGTGGCTATGTAGCTTTTCTGTGCCTTCTTAAGCAAAAATTAGATAATTGAGAAGATGGGCACGGTGACATTGTGGTACTCCATAGGGCAAGTCTAATTTAAGCCGTTTCATTACTGAGAATGGAATTTCTATTATATCTTTAATATTAGCAATTGCTCTACTATTTTATTATTGATTTTGTAGGGGGGGGGAGGTTGGGGTCCAGCTCAGGGCTGCACTGCTTATGAGAAAAGTGGGGGGACGCAATTTTGACCACAAAATTTTTTCAAAATAACAAACTACATGCAATTGTTTCAAATATATTTCTTATCAAATACTACAGATACAAAATTTGGCATAATTCTAGAGCTTTCAATCCTACATGCTAATTAACAAATTTGTAAGCTAAAGATGACAAAATAAGCGTGGCGTAGGATAATTATTATGTATATCTAGACATTTCTATGTTATACTAACATAAAAATATAACATAATAGATTTCCATGACATGTTTCTGTATCTTTATAAAATTATTGGTGTTTATAAAATTTGGCACAGTGGCCAATCCGACGCTGCTGCGTCCCCCTAAATTTCTAAAAAAATAAGTGAGGGGACGTCGTCCCCCTGCGTCCCCCCGCGAGTGCAGGCCTGTTCCAGCTAAAATATTAAGAGGAAAATGGTCTATGGGTAAAAACGTTGAAAACCATTGAGCTAGAGTGTTATCGCCCCTATAGTAGTGTATAGTTGTCTACTTGTTTCCGAAAAATTTTTTGGATAAGCGTATTTAATTACTGAATTGTCAATAATTAATTAACCACTGAAACATAATTCAATTAATGATGGTAATGTTGTAATATAATGTAATAAAGTAAAGTGTGGGAATATTCGATTGCAATTAGGTGGAAAAATATTCAATTGCTATCTAATTTACTGTTTTCTTTTGTACATAGTTTTAGATATGTTTATCAGCATTATTGCCAATTTTTAAAATTTTGAATGGTAGTATCAAAGCTTCTTCATCTTCTTAATAGCATAGTGAGGCTATTGTATCAACCGTAAAATTTTTGGATGTAAATACAATTTACATTTACGTTTTCATATAATGTTTTGATTTCAGTCCATTTTTGACAGCTACAGCTAATCCTATATTTTTAGTAGAAGTGAAATTTGCATTTCAGCTTTCTTTGTTGCAAACGGGATTACAGCACAAATGATTTGAAGCAATTTCTTTGGTAAGATATTAACGTAAATTTCTTTTATGCAAAACACCCAGTCATATTAATTCTTACGGCATATGCGTAGTTTTGGAAATATTTGTTCAATATTTAAGTAATATGAAGTTTGTTTTCTAACCATTGTGTCAAGCTTGTGATACTTGAACTTTGACGAGTAGTTTACCGAACAATACTACCATTTTAATATTAATCAACAACGAAAACTACCTCTGGGTAAAGAGATGAATCGAATGAATATATGTAGTTTTTATTAAGTATGTTAAATTATTCCCTTACTTTATGCAAAAAACTATGTGTGACACCCATCTCTAATCTATGAGTAAAACTTGAATATACAAAAAGAAAACACAAATACTAACAAAAGATAACATTGACATTAGCAAACAAAGCTAAATGTTTCCACACATTTAAAACATTGAACTAAGCAAAACTAAACACGTATTTATTGTCTGGGTGACAATATTGCACAAAATTGTTAGTATGATCATGCACAAATTTGATTGATAAATGTTGCACATTGTTTTTTTTCAGCCTACTTTAACTTCATCATCATTCGCAGTGCCATACAAATCAAGCAGCTTCATGTATTTTGTTTGAAAGTCGAATAAATCTTCATCATTTATTATCATTTTCATAGTCTATAAATGATATATTTGCAAGTTCAAGTTTGTATTTTGATTTCGTTCTAATAATAGATTGAGTAATTTATGAGAATTCCTTTTCAATTAAGGAATTTCTTTAGTTGACTGAAATTACTAGGATGTTCCTTACTTTAAAAAAATATATTTAGAAATCATTGTCGGTGGCAAGAATTTTTCCACAGTTCTAATATTTCAGGAAAATTTATCACAAATATAGCATTTGTATTCAAAACATTTTAATGAATCAAAAATCACGTAACTTAAGGAAACTATTGTCTAATTTTTATCTCAAATACAGAGCGTATTTTGCAATAGCTTTAAATTTTATTATAAATGGGGAATAGCTTCTCATGTGTTTAGGCGGTCTTTGGCTCATTTTAGCATAATTTTATGTCAATATCTTACACTGTGTTTAGGCGGTCTTTGGCTCATTTTAGCATAATTTTATGTCAATATCTTACACTGCCGTTTTAGTGGACTAGATCATGTCTGAGTTTGATTCGCTCAAAAGAGTCTCACAGGAACTTGTGGCTGTTGTTATTGCGACATCCGGATCCAATGAACCTCAAATTCTTTTTAAATATCCGTACAAAAATGTTAGTATTTTTTAATAAGATTTTGATGTGTGTATATACTAAAATGTAGGTATTTTTCTTTCATTTGCGAATACAATATACTTTTACTTTAGTGCTCTGAAAGAAATGATTCATATAAATGTCTCGAAGAATTCCTTAAATTTGAAGAATCGACTTTGTGTTATCTTTGTCTGTCGCAGATGAATATTCTGCATATTGAATTAGATAACTTAACGTTGATTGGCAGACCAACACATCTTGATGTTGATGATAATCAATCTTCTGGTATACAAAAAATTAATGATGAAAATTTAGTTGTATTTAGAGGGTATCAATTTATTGAACGTCGTTTTCGTTTTGAAATCCAATCAGCCTTTATACATTGTTAATGAATTGGTTGAGTTTTCAGGCATTCTTGCCGATGCCATGGCTATAGCAGAATATTTCGATTCTTACTTGTCATCTGTTTTGCTTAAATTTGGATTTGAGTCACCTTATCAATCTCTTACCAGGAAGTCCAGCTGTGATGTTTCATTTCAAGGAATTTATAGTGTATACATTTAACTTTTATTCGTTTTAATAAACTTGATCCTCCGGTTTCTCATCCCTTGGGTTAAAATAGGTTTTTCAAAGTATATTACATATATTGTGATTACAATGATGATATTTTAGAGACCCATGTAGGAACATAGGAAAACCTATTTTCCATGTATGTTGACATTCTTTCTTAGGTTATGCCAACTTTTGGCTGCCATTTTTAAAAGAGGAAAACTACAATACTAGAATTTAGTTGGAAATTGTTTATTAGTAGTTATATAGCATTCATGCTAAAAATGATTTTCTTTGAGTCCCTGGACCATTTTCCTAAAAACTGTCAAGATGTGTAGCAGTAAACATGTTGAGTGTTAGCCTGTATTCAAATGCTGCAAAAAATCATAGCATGTGCGGAGGTATTTGCTTTTCCAAGTTTTCTGTGGGTCTTACATGTAATTTATACATTTATACTAAAAATAACCCTTAGAGGCACACCCATTCTTGTAAATGTTAAAACACTACTAAATGTGAATGCTATTCTTATTGTAATCTAGTAAGCCATCTCACTATAAACACGAGATTTCCAGTGTAAACGGTTTAATGTTTGACGGGGTGAGCAATTTGCTTTTCCGATATAAACGAATTATGCGGTATAACATAAAACGAATTGTGGATTGATTCCATTTTCCGTATATAGCTGTGAGTTAATTGTGCAATATCACATTCAAAATGTAAAGTAAATCCCCATTGAATAATTTACATCGGCTTTAGTATTGGTTAAGACTAATTTTACCGCCGTAATCAACAATTTTGATTCTGTTGTTTAGAGTGTGTCAGAAACGAATTTGGGTGTGCTTATTAAAAACGTCTATGATGGAATCATTGAACGTTCAGAGGTTCATGTGTATGTGAATAACGTCTCGTACATTTCCTACATTTTTCACTCCGATGTTGTGAACATGAAACAAGTGGTGAATGGTATAAAACCATACCATGCTTTAGTGTTGCTGTTCGATTCCTCAAAAGATGCTCTTAAATGTCTTCCAGAAAACCATTCACCTAATGTCTCCAAGGTTTAACAATTACATTTTTTAATTATAATAATCAAACCTCATTTTTGTTAGTGAGAAATGAGTGCATGAAATTATATATGTGTTCTGAGAAGAAAAATGCATAAATGTACTCATTGGTAAATATTGAAGCAGTATGCAATTACAACCGGACCCATTTTATTGAAGATTAGCTTTTCTTGTATTGTAGTTATAGCAGATGTGAAAGGGTGAAAATAGGGGAGAAATATCGGAGGTGAAATACTACGTCATATTTCGTTGAGTAAAAGCTATGAACCCTATAGCAATGCCTCAAGCAATTTTTTTTAAAATAATTCATAATTTTTCTAGATCTATGAATATAGTTTTTCACATGAGTCAAAATGATTTTCCCCATCAGCATAAGTTTGTGATATTTATTGCTCCATAACAGTCCTTAGATTAGTTGTTATTTGTATTACATAATCATGACCATTCATTCACAAATGCACAATTTGATTTAATTCTTTCAATTAGCTCTTTAGGACATGTTTATTGACTTTAATTTTATAAACTGTTTGTTATTTTGCTATTTACTAATGCTTCCTTTCTAAATGCCATATTTAATATATTCAAAGAATATTATTTCTAAATTTTGCATAAACAGTGATTGAAAGTAGTTTTGCTATCTAATATTAATTTTATTTTTTATAAAAGAACCTACCGATGGACAGTTTGATTCTTATTTAAACCTCGAATTGATGATAAAATTACGATCTGTTTAAAGATCTTTAAAACATCATTTATTGTTTGATTGATAGTTTTTCATACAGAAGCAGTGCAAGGACGTAAACTTTTTGAAAATGTTGAAGAACAATTTTGAAAGAACAAAGATTCACACTGTCATTTTTTATGATAACTGTATTTCCATTTTATTGGGTTTGCTGTTAAAAACACAACACTTTTTGCGTATATTTAAAGAATTGCCTTAAAATACAATTGAAGTAGGGATCTCATTCAATATGAAATAGAAATATTTACCATAAGTATTTCGCAATTTACTACTACTTTCAAGATATTGACATGTAACTTGATCCGGCGAATCTGGAAGAGGAGCAACGTTCTTTAAAAGTGTTCAAATCCTTTATAAAAGTAGAAAATTTCATTTAATTTTGTCAAGATGTTGGTAATCTTCAATATTTTTGCAAATACTTCTTTTTAGTTGATCCAAATGTTTGTCTGAATTGAAGGAATGTCGTTTTTAATTCTTCATGAATTTGAGGTTTTGTAAATCCGTTTTGTTGAAATTTTTTAAAATTCTGCCATTATATCACAGAAAACCCATCATTGAAAATATGTAGCCAAATTTTCCTCAATATTTAGAACACATCAGCATATTGAATATATAAGAGCAAATATGAAATTTAGAGAGGTTTTTTCTGAAAAAATTGATTTCAGGGGTGGGAGCAACTGCCCCCTCTACCTTCCCACATATGCGCCACAGCCTACAGCTAGTAGTTTCTGGGCATTGGCATATACACTTTTGACAAACTTATCAAAACAAAGACTTGTTTTTTCATTGAAGTATCATGATACTATAATTATCGCGATACTTTTTGTCACAATAATCGATTCATAATATGGAGAAATCGTGAAAGTGTTGCATTTGATGCAATCGCTACTTGCCAGTCCGGTATTTGATATATACCGGGTTTTGTGCTTTGTAAATTACTTGTCCTTGTTTCACTAACACCACTTTCTTATATGCATAATCAAGGTCACCTTCGTTGACATAGCACTGTTTGCTCGTATTACACGGTGGACGTTTTAAAATTATAAATACATCTCTGGCTTACATGATGTAGGATGAATATATAATTTAAATAATGACTGTAGCTATCTTTGTGACGCGTGCTGAATAATTATTTTGTCAAACAACTGTCTCACCATCGCGGAAGTCTTGTTGCTTTGCAGAATGCGTTAGTAGTTGGCATGCATTTACCATGATTCAACCCATGAGAACTTATTGTTACATTTCCCTATTTGTTAAATGTAATTCACTATGTCGCATTTTAAAAACAAATCTGGAGATATTAGTTGGTCGTATTACAAAGTGTTCTCCTGTCCCTTTACTTGATACAATTTTACTTAGGTGTTGCAGTGCATTTCAAGTGATAAAAACTTGATTTACTTGGCACATGATTGTGGGCTCTCTTTGCAACAACTTCTTTCAATAGCTAAGCATTTGGTGTATTGGAAAATTGCACGTGTAGTCTATCCAATAATGAGAGCAAACCGCTATTCTGTAAATCCAGATTTTCCAATTTCCAGGAGAGATCTTCTTACGTTTTTACACGATAAGCTTCTTGGCGAATTAAGGGATGGCACATATTCAGATAAACTTTACACTCGAGAGTATGTCCTTTCATTTTAAATGTAGTGTATAATATATTAAAATTATTTTCCATCTGAAACCCGAAAAACATATTAGTTTCGAAATATATTATTCACTTACGATTAGTTTTAATAGAAAACAGTTAAAATTTATTTTAAACTTTAATAGGTATAAAATTGAATTTTAAAAGGTATGTCTTTTGGGTGTACCTTTGAAACTGCTAGATGTTCGTTATTATTAGTGCTCGGCGGTTTTCAAAAATGAGCTCGGTTTCGGTTTTTATACACCCCAAAACCGCGGTTTTTTTAAGCTAACTACTATCGGTATTGTAAAACTTTATTTAAGAGAAATGTGCCTATCTAAAATATATTTTCATAATATTAAATTTGGCTGTTAATCAAGTAAAAACAATTACACTTCAACTTGGCAAGAATTTTCGCGTTTGCTCCAAGAATATTGCATCGTTTCTTGGAAATCACATTCTAGGTCGCTGCTTTTGCTAAAAACCGAAAATTCTGTTTTCATTTTTTTCTCTCGGTTTAGTTTCGGGTTTTTTCGTTAAACCGCCGCGCCCTAGTTATTATTTCACATAGTAACTAATGAGATGTTTGGAAGAAACTTTTTTAAAGGTTTTACCAGGTGTGTGCAATGATATGGTAATGGGCTGATTACTAAATGCTTTTGTAATTATTTTTTATTCAAATTTGGGGTTTAGTTAATAATTGCGATCACGCCTTAAAATAATCTATTGCAATATAAAGAATGCAAAATAAATACAAATTTGTTAGCACTATTTTAATCAGAAAAGTAGTAATTCGCGAACTTCTGCAAACTATATTTAGAACTTTGTTAGTCGTGTTTTAACTTGTTCCAGGTAATGAACATTATTGTTCAATTGTTTGAGTATAAAAACTTAAGTATACAAGCATGCAGCCACATTCTCTGCTAGAGTTCACTTGTGCATATCAAAAAAATTTTACACTGAGAAAATATTATTTTAAAATAATTTGAGTTTGCATAGTAAGTTTTCTTATTTTTAGTGCTTTTGTGAATGCAATATAAAGTCAATCTTCGGCATTTCTTTGGTTATTGGGAAATTATGATTAGTGCTCTAAGTATAATTTAGCTTACCCTAATCTGAAAATTTGTTAGTAAACAAGATGAACCCAATTGGCCTTCACACTTGTACAGTAAACTTCCATTCAATTTACGTTCTATACTCTCTGTACCGCCATTCGCCATCCGCTACTCAAAGTGAACAAACAGTCTGTTTCTTAATCCGATTGTCCGCCATTCCCGATTAAATGTACTGAATCAAAAGTAATTTTCAAAAACGAATTATTTTTCTAACAATACACATAAAAAATTCAGTTGAAAACACATGTACAATACATATATTCAAATTTTAGGCAACGGCAATAATTGACTCATTGTCATTGCATATACAAATTTAATCTCAAATCAAATAGAATATGTTGCGTAAATGTGCTAACAGAGTTAGTTTGTACATGTTACATTTTTAAATTTAAAACAGCCCATTCTCTAGTCACAATAATTCTCATTTCAATAATTGTCTATTGTGCGTTTTAATTTCAATTTCTATTCATTATAATAACCTCCTTGCTAATAGCTATTACGGCCATGTATTATCTAGTAGAAAATGAAATAGTGTGAAAAATTGCATGCTATATTAGCGTATTTATTGCGTTGCATGTATAAGATTAGTTTTCAATTATTCGCCAAGTTTGATTTTTCTCCATAAGCCACTTGCAAAAACTTTGATGGGAGTTTAGTGTTTGTATGAACATGAATTCCTATAACCATATGCTCACATTAAGTGTTGCAGTCCAGTGTTCTTATGCCAAAATTATTTTATTAATGTCTTTGTTGCTCATTTCTTAAAATCTAAGCTAATGAACATAAAAAATAACAGGTTAAGCAGATATTTAAAAAAACATTTTCCAATAATATATTGCATTACAATATTTTTTGAGGCCCTGTTTGCAACTCCTAAAATGCAGCAAGTTCTTATGCTTCTCGATATTTTCTGTCTCATTTACATGCGCAATATTTCAGTAAGCTTCGTGTAGTATTCTTGCCGTGAGTCATGTAGAACAAACAGCGATTTCGCACAATACCACATCAGTTATTTTGACAACAAAATAGAACTGCAGCAAATGTTTATATTTAAGCAAATACTTTATCTTGACTTCACTGTGCTAAGCTATCAATAGTAACACATTTCTTTCTGCACATTTTCATTTAGCAATGGCAACATCATCGTTCATATACTAAGTAAGATACCAACTTGTGGTTCAGTGGAAGCTCTTTCCCCGCTTACAAAGGACTGGCCTTTTATACTCATCATTGTTACTTTTCTTCTTCGCTTTAACTGCATCAGACAAATTCTTCTTTACCCACTTTTTCATTCTACAGGTATGCGTTTATTTGCCTATCACTTTTTATACTAAAATTGCACGATTTTGCGTTTTCTGTCTATATAATATTATAGCATATTTGTCACATGCCTTTTTAATTGTTGTTATTGAGCATGTTTCGGTAATCTTTGTGGAACTAACTATTACAAACGTATCTCTTCATTCGCATTGTGCAGTATCTCTTGTTGAAACAGTTGAAGTGGTTGTAGTTTTGCAAATTTATTCGTTCCTTAGCATAGTGTGTTAGAATTACTCAACATTCCTCTGCTGTCACTTTAGTACTTGTTCTTAAGTAATTCGAGGCAGATTTGAAATTTATAACCGACCCAATAGTTTAAGCCCGAGTTCTTATTTACTGTTCTTTTATTCTTAAACTGTTTGCAACGTCTAGGAAATTCAGTGTTGTTTTCTTCAACTGGTTGAAACTTCTATTTGATTGTGTCAAATTTATTGCCTAGTCTAGATATAAGCTGTATTGTATTCATTGATTATTTACCTGCATACGTCACAGTTAGTGTGATACGTGTTTGAGCAAGGTCGTTGGACCACAATAATTCCCATCAAATTGTTTACAATTGTGGAGATTGGTTTTTTATACTGCGAATAAAATTTTCACAGAAACTCAAAAATTGTTTCATATCATTCTTAATCATATACTGCAAGCAAATTTTAATTACTTCGATGCGGGAACTGTGAGGAAAATGATCATTTGAAACACGCGGACATCTTGCAGATGTATGTTCAAATATAATATTAATTGTGGTGCATATGGTAAAAATTCAAACATTGCAAAAAGCAAACTTTGATTATTTTCAATAGAATAAATACCCTGCAAAATTTCTTCATTTCAATATATAAATTTAATTTTATAATATCGAAATATTCCTGTTTTACACCTTGTTTTCTTGTGCTGTATCTAGAGTTTGAAATGGGCTGGAGCGAAGCTTGGGCCGGGCTTGGGTCTAATATTTTAAATACAATTAGGTTTACAAAATTAATTTAATAAAAGCTAGTGTACAATATTTAGTAATTGCAAAAGCATCAATATTAAAGCAAACACATGTGAAAATATGAAAAATTTGCTTTTTCATGATTGATGGATAGTATACCATTAACAATTATTTCGAATCATTTTTGAATTTCCCCATAGTTCCTATGTCCGTTGGAAAGAATGAAAACGTCTTTAGAGAGGGGTCCAAGAACGTTGCTACCCAGTGCAAACCCTTAAGTGAGCTAAAATATTTGCTATCTAGTTGGGATTGAATAAATCTCATTAAAGGCGCGAATGCTTCATTATCAGCTAATGATGGTTTGCAGAGCTCAGCAAGTTGGATGGTCGATTTGTTGACAGCTTGGATTATAACAAAAATTGTTCAAATGCTCCAGTAAATTTGACAATGTGACAGAAGATTCCTATCAACTGCAGCTATGAGATTGAGTTTGCCCCGTTGAGAAAGTACTGTTGTTAACACGTCAAGGTTTTTCTGTACTCCAGTAATTGGTGATGACGGCCAGTACAAGCGCGTGTTTGTGAAAAACCTTTTAATGACTGGTAATACTTCTTTGATACCGGAAGTTCTCTTTACATATCAGCTGATGCTAATGCAAGCATTTCTCAAAGCGTCCAGCTCCGAGCTCGCATTGACTGCTTCGTGCCATCATGTTTCAAGAGCTGTGTGTGTTCCATTTTCCAAACAGTCCAATCGTGGTACTTCGGCAAATCCAGATATCTTATTCGAGGTGAGGTCAGTTGTTACATGAATCGTATTGCTGTCTATGTCGTATTCTGCACAAACTTTTCTGAACTGATCAATGATGTTGTTGCCAGTATGTGCTTCGGTGGCAAAGTGTTGTACTGCCAGTAGCACATGCTGCATCTTCCAGAACCTGTCAAACCAGAATGCGTGTACATCAAGACAAGACAGTTGCGTCATCGAGCACGTGCACATGTCAGTTGTCAGGCTGACTGCTTGTTCCTGTTGTGAAGGCATACGCACTTGCTTGATCATTAATTTGGCTTTTGGCAACAGGTTGTTACTAATGCGGAGTTTAACATAACCTACTAGAGATACAGTCACATATGTTGCAAAAACCTCTCAAATCGAGAGGGTGACTGTAAATATTACGTAGCCTAGATATCATATTTTAAAATAAATTATTAATTGTTTTTCTACGAAATATTCACGTTTAACTGTTATTTCTGTGAATTTAAAAGGTACCTATATCAAATAAAGAAATATGTCGTGATTGAACATGTGTATTTTAAAGTTTAAAATGAAATATCACGATTAAATAATTAATGTCGTTTACATACAACACACTAAATAAATATATATATATATATATATATATATATTTGAATGTAAAACAAACATAGAATCCAAGAATAGAGCAAACAAGAATTAATTCGAATACTTTCACGATCAACTCTTTTATAATATTTTGTTAATTCACTTTTAATGTTTAAATTTAATATAAATAAATTAACAATTTAAAAAAACACAAATATTGTTCAGGTTTAACTATTGATTAGGCATATTAATAATCAAGAAGATCAGTATGAGCGCCATCAGAGTCAGAACACAGTTGGATTCTTCGCCAGGTTCTTACGGACATTTTCTCGATCGTATTTGAAGAAATGGTTTGGAACGCTTTGATAACTGCTACGAGCAGCTCCGCATTAGAGCAAATTTTTTTTCATCGCCACATTCTCTTTTATTATTCCCCAGAGAGAATTGTCTGTGAATGACAGATCTGGACTCCTCGGAGGCTATGAAATCGGTGCTGGCATAGCAGAAGATCCTCGTGTGATCCACCCGGGCGGAAAAGTTTCGTTCAGGAGATTTCTGACAATCAACACATAATGAGCCGCTGTTCCGTCTTGTTGAAACCAGACAATGTCCTTGATGTGAAGAAATCTGTCAAGTTCTGTTATCAGCCAATCTTTGCAGAATAAGTTTGTTGGTTGACAGAATGTTCGAAGAAATATGGATCAATAAGATAATCGCTAGAAACTCCGGCCCAAATCATCACATGTGGAGGGCTGTGCTCCACCTCATGATGAAAATGAGGATTGCTATTCGCCCACATGTAAATATTTAAGTATTTCGAATTCATTCTAGTTGCTCTATTCTTGGATTCTATGTATGTTTTACATGCAAATGATTAAAATATTACTTATCAGTTCACTGTATTGTGGTTGGGCTTATGAAATCGGCCCAATTCCGTATCTGTATCATTATTGTATTTAGTTGTTAGGAAGATAAGAGCAGAATTAATTTTTCAGTATTTATGCTTTATTTTTGAGCTCTGAAATTGGAAATTTTTCGGATTATCTCCGTAAATTCTAAGAAGAGAACTTTTCGCAAACTCATTCTAGTCTCCTTACAGCGCCAATGTGCGCGTCCGAATCATTTTTGGTAATCAATCAGTGCAATTTTGGTTTTTGATTTTTTGTGATCAATAAAATGACCTTCCAAAATTTGTTTCAAAACTGAAGGCTAAAAATTCGGCTTATGAGCTCGGAAAATAGGGATTTCACATTTTGTTTTAGTAAAGTATTCATAGGCGTTTCACGTATACATTTCTATTGCATTTACTGAATTTGGCAAAGTGCTTTTCAGTTAGCTACTTGTCTGTGATTCACATTTCCTCTTTAATAAATTTTGTAACTTTTTAGGTGCTGAAATTGATAGTCCGACCGGTATAAAATTAAGTGAAATTAAGCAGTACTTGGAAGGCTTTCACTCTGTTGAACACATTGCTCACATTCTCGAGGTTCATCGATCTGATATCATCAGTACAATGGATGAACACAAGGACAGTATTTTCCACTTTTGGAGAGAAAGCCAGGATTTACCAGACATGCGTGACTACAAATGGCCCATTTGATGGGCGTTTTCATTCTTTGTTTGGTTTTTATTATTCAATTTTTGGAGATTAGTTTTGTAAATGATTAGGAAGTTATATGAATTTTGTCTCAATTCTTTTTTGTATTTAATTCAAAGGAAGGATATCAGTTTATTTAACATGGATCAGAATATTCATGCACCTTGATCCTCCTTATTCTGTGTATGAGGTTATCTCAAACTATTGATGTTCGTTTTATATTCGTTTTGGCATCTGATTGGATATGCGTCAAATAATTGGTTTCGAATAGAATGCAATAACGTTTCATTTAATATAAGTATTGACTTCTACTTCATTTATTATATCGTTATTACACATTCAATATCAAGTTGGTATGCTTCATTCATATAAATATTGGTTTAATTGGCGTTTTTTTATTGTTTTTTGTTGTTTCAGTTGCAGCCGAATGACTCAGTGTGTTGAACTCTATTGGTCGGTTGCTCCGTATTCATACACCACATCTGACGGCACTCCTTGCGAATTTGAAGAAAACGAGGTCTTTCTGATTTCTGAGCGTACCAATGACGAGTGGTGGTATGTGGAGCGTGTTTCAGATGCAACTGGTATGTTCGTGCCTGCTAGTTTTATCACTCCTTTACCTCGAACGCATGCTGCATGGCAGGTACAATGCCTCATTGCTTGTTGTGGTGTACTCTGAATCAGTATCTTATATTCATGTAAAGCATGATGAAGATGACGTTTTAGTTCATCATTTTGGTTAACATATACTGTTATTTGCAAAATTATGAACCTACTTTCCCCAATTTACAATGCGCAATGTAAACATAAATTTTGAAATATTCCTTGAACATCTTGAAAGNNNNTCATCATTTTGGTTAACATATACTGTTATTTGCAAGATTATGAATCTACTTTCCCCAATTTACAATGCGCAATGTAAACATAAATTTTGAAATATTCCTTGAACATCTTGAAAGTAAACTTTTTAAATTTCAAATATTGATTCTTATGTGGCACAATTGTTTCCACTCAACCGACTATACAATTGTCAGGATTGTATATCTTTTTAATCTTTCGCTTTTTCATCTGAAATTATTGTTCTTTTATTTTGTGTATATCGTTTGCAAAAATTACCGAATATGGTAACTCTTTACATCTTACAAACTTTAATGCCAAGTTACGCGCATTCAATCTATTTGACAGCTATAGTAAATATCGCAAAGCTTTGACATTTTGTTCATGCATAAAGACCTTATTGGTGTTTATTCATAAAGACTGTGTTTCATAATTAGAGGTTTCAATGCAACCGTATTAATGATATTTATATTGTTAGTAAACTATCATAAACCCATGTATTTCTAGGACTACATGTCTTCTCCGGACGTTATTTGCAACGAATCAACAGAAATTGAATTGAATACAATTCCTGAAAATGAACAGGCAAGTGAAAGTGCTAACAATGCCAAGTCAGCTTCCGCTCCCACCACACCTATGTCAGTTGTGTTGAGAACACCTTCTGTAGTTATACATTCTGGTAAGGATTTGTTTTATCACAACCCATCACGTTCGTTATTTAAGGCAATTGTTTCTCACAAAATTTTCAGAACAATTGAAGTAATATTGTATGGGAACTCTCAGTAAAAACTAATGCAGAGCTGCGTCGTTTGTGTAGATGCACTGTCGTCGGTTTTAGTTGCTACAAATTTGCAGCATATAGAAACTATTACCCTTTAATTGAGATTCGTAATATTACAAACCACTAAATGAACTAGATAACACTATGCTTACAAAATTTTTTTGCAAGCAAAAAGACAGATACTTTTTTTACAGCTGAATTCAATTAATTAGTTTATTTGTGTCAAAAAATAATTCTGGGGCCATACCGAAAAATGAAACTGAGTGAAAAAATATTTTAATGATGTTTTCTATGAGTTGCACCAAATAAAATCGCACATCAGAGCTGATTTCTTTTGCCATCCTAACGTTATTCCATTTACTTCGTGGTATGGTCAGTGTTGGAACCGTGCCGTGATCGTGCCTATTTTACAGAAAATTTTGTGCCTGTGCAGTGCTCCTGTCCACATTAAAATAGGTATCAAATGTATTTGTTATTTGATTTTGTAAATCCATGAATTTGCATATTAAAATCATCAAAAGTTTTGTTTCTTGAACAATTTATTAAACTATTGCGACATTTTGCTGCCAAAAAAACATTTCATTCATACATGTTTAAAATAATTCAAATCGCGTTTCACTTATGATTAAAACTGGCAGAAAATCACATATTCATTTCCTAAAGGTGCGTTCAGACGATAACCTTTTGATGCGCATCTTTTGATGGAAGTGCGTTCAGACGAGAATCTTTTTGATGTATGCTTTTTTGATGCATCTATCAAAATTTGGGAGCGTTCAGACGAGCATCTTTTTGATGTATGCTAATTTGAACGATGTGCGTTCAGACGAGCATTATTTTGATGCACGGCCACTTGTTTATTCAGCAATTAAGTTTAATCGGAATTGTGTTTTTCTATCATTGGGAAGATTATAATCAACACCTCAATTATTGATTCAAAACATTATAACCAAAAACAAATTTGATTGGATGTTTAATTCTATAGATATTGTTACACAATATTGCCTAGAATAAGTAATTAATTACTGATTGTTCAAAAAAACGAAATTACTTGTTTGAAATTTCTAGAGCCCGGCGGTATACCGATATATTATGACAATACCGAAAAATACTGATAACGTAGTATCTTGCCTCAAATATTGATCGGTACATTATTTAAAAGTAGGCTGTGTATTGTGTGCAAGCCCACGGGTCAATACT
>CABFPE010000052.1:234840-255670 GCA_900660155.1 Hofstenia miamia | reverse complement strand
AATATATATATATATATATATATATATATATAATCCTCTATTTGTAACAGACATCATAAAGATATAATTGGATGTTTAGCGAATTTTGTGAATGCGGTCGCAGAGCGGTTTATTATAAGTCAGATTATTGTAATACAAGTAGTAGATCAACACACTGGTTTTAATGATGCTATAGTGGAGCCATTCGATTAGAAAAACCTAATAAAATTCCAAAATATGTATGATATATTTGCTTGTAATGGTTGCTTGTATAAAACAAATTTAAAGAAATTTTTCAACCACAAGAACTACCACAAAACAAAAATCTATTATTTCAACCACAAGAACTACCACAAAACAAAAATCTATTATTTACAATGTTTCAAAATATTTTAAATGTGATTGATTATTCTGTTTGACATTCATGCTTATGAACTTCATTTCTTTTAGGGCTTTGTAATTCTTAGATCTCATTCTTCCTCTTATTTTCTATTAGCAGTAGCTACATAAATATGTGTTTGTGCTGCAATAGAACTGATTTGTGCACCAATGTCTTGAGAAGTCTAATTAACACTAATTAAGCAAAAGGCAAATGCCTAAATATAAAAGCCTATGTTTATCAAAATTTATGTTCAATGTAATTGAATTGAAATAGTGCTAAAAAGATGTAGAAATCAGTTAACCAGTGAAAGCCGTATCTTTAAGTGAGACCAACTTAAATGTGACTGCGTTTCTATTCCAATGGCTAGAGATTAGTGAATTTTAGCAGCAATTGAACCTTATATGCACCTACTTGAAAATTCGTGATTGCTTTGACTGCATTCCAAGGTTTAAATTCTTCTGCGTAAAGATCCTGTACCTTTTGCCACGTTTGAAATCTGTCGATTTTTAAAAAAAAAATCTTTTCGAGTGAAATCAGTTTAAAATGACGCATCACAAGTTACTCTGTACATCAGCAGCTTTAACTTGGGTTTATCAGTCCCATTTAATAGTTTCTGTTAAATTATTGTATTAGAAATTTTTTTCATTGTTACATATACTAATAATACAGGTCAGGCGTAGATTAGCGGGGAGGCACTAGGAAGTCAGTACCCTTTTTTAGAATTTTTAAATTTTTTCAAAATATTTTTTATTATACATTTCAATTATAGATTTTAATTAGACCTTTATGTATATTCAAGTTTATAAAAAACTTCAAGTTTGGTATATAATGCCGAGACCAGCTATAGAAATGCCTTGATTTCGCCAGAAAATGGGAAGATGTCCCTGTTTTAACAGTTTTAACGCCGCGCCTGATATGATTCACTGATGAAACTCGTTTAATATCCTGTGAGATATGACTTTAGATGACGCAGAATCAATACCGCCAACACCCCCAGCTCGTGCGAAATCTTTATATGAATTTTCAGATAGTAAATCTCTCTATGTCGAAAATGACATTTCTGATTCAGATGGAGGAGCCATTGACGACAAGGACGGACTTGCAAGACAACATAGCTTATCGGTAGGAATGCACTATTAAATTTCCCATCACGTGTCAATTAAGCAAACATACATAATTTTAGTTTAGAAATCGTTCGCTTTCAGTACATTTAACAGGCTGCTTAAAGATATATTTTAAATTCATAAGTCATAAATAGCCAAAATATGATTTCATGTTCATTTTAAGAAAATTTTCTGTAGTATTAATTGTTTCAATAAGTAAACTAATTATGACACTGTGTTTTGTTAACATATTAAACAATGCAAGTACATTCTATGAACAGTTAAATTATATTTAGTCACATACATACTTTAATTTACAATTGCATTATAGTCACTGATCAATTGGTGATGAAAACAGCATATTTGCACACGGAGATGTAATGCATGTTGATAAACTTTGAATAAATGTTAAACAAAAGCCTGAATATTATCATATTTTCATAATTATTTATTTACGATAAAAGTATATTTAAAATGCTCTACATAGTCATATTTATTTCCCTTCCTAGGCAACTAATGTTGTTTCGAGTTTGGATAATCCCCTGTATGCAGCCTGTGATGATATCATTTTATCTAAAACTGGAATTCCTCATGATATCGATAGAAAGGTGAGCTTTATATTTTCTAAGAAATAAACCAGAATTTATCCACATTATGAGAAGCTATTCGCTTTTATTTCAATTTCAATCTTGCCTTATAACTTATTACCTTTAGCTCTCTGCAGGTGATATGGTAAGTCGAATCATTTTAAGCATGATTTTTGCTATCCTTGATTTATTCGAATGTTAAGCATGGCAATTGTTGTTGGTACATAAATCAGCATTGTAAAGCCACTTTAGTTATATGAAGCCAAATTTTATTACTGGTTTAATCGGGCCCACTTCAAAACTCAATTGTTTTTACCCGACAAAATCTATGCTTGAGACGGACAACGTGGGCATTCCTGGTTAAGTCAGCTTATGAAATCGTGTAGTTAAGCCGTCTTTCTTGATTCAAAGAATTTTTCATAATTCGACTGCTAAAATTTAAAGCATTTATCTGACCACCCCTATTCCCTGATCAGTTCCTGTTTTATATCGCTTAATTTAATTATTGCGTTCTGTTTGATACGCCAGAGTGCATACTTGTACACATTCAATAAGTGTTTGTTTGACATAAATTGTTGTAGACTGATTCTGCGGTAAGCTAAATAACATTATCATAAATCGAATATCATTCAATTTGTAAACATTTCCTCTCTTAATCTTGCATGCCATTAAAATGAGTGAAAATGTATTTTTAGAAATTAGCGTTTCACAAAAGGAATCTTTCGTCTTCTGCCTTAAATATAATCCAATCCGATATCAACCCCAGCAGACTTCATCAACATCGTCGCAGGGTTAGTGTAGAACTTACCATAGTTGTCAATATATCTTGAGATATTATAATTACTCCTATCAAGGATTACGTTTAATACCTCGATAGTCTTTTCTCTATTATTACTATTGTTTTTAGGAGCCACCTAAGAACAGCGCTGTGCCAAAAGTTTCACATTTCAAGGTAGTATTTGCGCTCATTTTTGCAGATATTTAATTTTGATCATAATTGTTACTCAAATCACATATTGAAGCCGTTTATTTTAACATTTTTCATCAGTCGAACGTATTTGCACTTTTCATTTTAAAAATATTGGAGTTGCTGAAATTAGTTTTTTTCGGAAATCAGAAGTGAGTTTGCAACGAACTTATTAATTTTTAAATGTTTGTGTAATATTTTATTTGAAATGCATTAATTTAGCAAATATTAAACCAAATTGTTTTTTAGTACATTCTGAATGAGTACGTATTCCACTTATAGGAAATGAAATTGTGTATTTACGAAATTCCTCGTTTATTATTTATAAAGATTAAAATCTTTCGATCTCTTTAGTACAAATATAACTAATTTTAACTGCATGCATCAATCTTATGCTGTATATTGCTCGTAGATTTCTTCATTTATTTCGTTTGTTGCGTATAGCAAATTCTATCTACCATTCAAAAAAAGCAATTTTTAGTTAGGGTTCCACCAAGCATTGTTCTTCTTGTTACCAACTTTGTTAATTGAATTAACATTGAATTGTAGATTATTCGCTTCGGAAGCTTTTTAATTTAAATTATTTTTAACTAAAGTAGATGCATTTATGTAGAATTAATCTTACTTCATTAATGTTTGAAATGAATGTAACAATTGTCTAATTTTAATTGAGTGGATTTATCATTTAGGGTTCAAAGTCAGAAGATTATCTTACAATCAAATACCAGAAGGAAAATCATTTTTTCAGGCGGGTTTCTTGGGAGGTGCTTTATTGTGTGATATTTGCAGATGATGTTTTCAAATGTTACAGAAACATGCACAATGACGTTAGTATTGACAGAATAACCTTCATGAGATTTTAATTTTAGATTTCAAGCCACTTATTTTCTTTCAATGTCGCTTCAGCTACCATCAATATGATTAAAAAGAAAAATCGTTCCACAATCAAGGTACTTGTGTATTAATTACTAAAATTTTCGTGCATTTTATTGTGTTGCAATGTGAAGTCTGTTATACTAACCCACAAGGTTTAGTAGATATCTACCATATATCAAATTAGGCATTGCTATTGTCTTGCTATGCAAGTCATGTTTTCCAATGTTTTTGAATTTTGAAGATGATTCATGTAAAATTGGGACATATTTCAAACAGTGTGTAAATGATAAAAGCAATATTGCTTTACGATCGTTTCACTTTGTAGCATTAGAAACCGTAGTAAAATGTATTTCTACTTCTATTGTCGAAGCAAATATTATTCAATAGCATATTAGACATCGTTTTTTAATATATTTTCTAATAATAACAATAGCAATACTAAATTTTATCGATCGGAGCGGTACAAGATTTATCAGTTCATTTAAAAAACAAACAATTTGTAAAAATGGCGCAGGTTTATACATAATTGAACAGTTTTAGATTTAAAATTAATAAAATTCGATAAACCGAATTTGTAGTATGGCAACTTCTCTTAAATCCGGTATTAACAAACAATCTTCAATTAAATGCTTTTCATCTTGAATTTCCACATCACAATCAAGGACTCCTTCAATCATTATTGAACTCCTTGATCACAATCGATCGTTTCTATTCAGTCCTTAATATTTCCGTATCAAAAATGTATGCGGAGACACGGATTCTTGTGAATGACATTCTTTCAAATTCTGCCATGGTTGTATCGGAATATGCATTTTGCACTGATAAACGTTGATTAATGGATTTATACTTTAAATTATTGATTTATTGGAGTTCATCACAGTAGCTTTCCTACATACATTTCCTTCAGTGCACGCCAATGTTAAGTAATGTTTTATCTGAAATATTTCCGTTTGTTAGGATAAATTTGGTTTTCAGTGGATTCACCTTTATTCTTCACAGTATTCATTTAAAATCGATTATTTTTTTGCTAACTGCACCTTAACTTCTTCATCAGTTTGTTAATTCCCCGGGTAATATTGCTTTTTGCTAATTATAGATGTGAACACTGCATTTCGTATGATACTTTTCATAGAACGATACGTCATCATTATAGCCTCCATCAAGAAACCACTACCTGGTCCCCAGGCTAATGCCTCTAATGTTTTTCTAGTTGTTGGCATTCCCACTTTTGAAAAGGTTTTACTCTCTCTAAGAACTAAAAAAGTTGTTCACAGAGATAGTATTCAAAACAGTAAAAAAATATGTCAACTTCATTAGATGGTATATTTCCTTTGACATTCTTAATAGAAATCTCTACTTCATTCATTCTAAAGTAGAGACATTTATCGTCTTTATATTATCAACATACACAATAAATAAAATGCCGATCATTTTTTTAATATATTTAATTTAAAATTTTTAATTTTATAATTTAACTAGTAAGTGATTATCTGAAAAATCTTTTGTCAGTTATTGAAATTTGGTCATTGTTTAAAACCTTCAAAGCGCGCTCTGATAAAGAGGTAGTGTTTAGTAAACATTTTCCTTTGAAATTTTATCTTATGACTTGTTTTCGTTATGGAATGACATGATCTCTAAAACAATCTGATAACCTGAAATTCAGTGAACATAAAAGAGTTAAAAATGTTTTTTGAAAATTTTCAACGAGTTTAAATGTTATGCTAATGTGTGAATAATTCAACTGTTCTCTGAAAGGTTTTTTAAACAACTTATCAGTACTAATTGGATTATATAAATGAGAAGGAATGGAAAACTTAAGATTAAAGACCGGAATGAGAGTACATTCAATTTATTTGAAATGGCGCTCTACAAAAGAGAAATGTATGGCTCTTCTGTTATCTTTTTATATAGGGACTATTGGAAATTTTTTAGGTTTCCTACCTGAGCCATTTTAGTTTTATTATCAGAAAACTGTGAATACCGTAAAATGGGGGAATAATTAACAACACTTATTAAGTTATTTAATGCTATTTTCTTAATGTTCCACCCTATGAACTGCAGTGTTATCATTATGCGCAAACATGATGAAGCATATCTCTCAAAAATTCATGTTTTCAGCTCTATAATCTAAAAAATTAGAACATCTTTAAAAATGTAAGAAGGGGTAGCTATTAAAAAATACATTTTATTTCTATATTACAAATTTTATGCACTGATCAACAAAAGATTATGTTGCATTTCTAACTTTTATATTGTTTGATTAAACAATTTTGTTTTTACATGCAAAAATGCGAATGTATTGAGTAGCAGACTTACTTTGGATAGTCTGCGAATGGTATCAGTTCTCACAGAGGATTGTTAAATTTGATTTTTATTTTGCAATTTTAATGGTTGTGGCATGACCTATGGATATTTTGGATGTAACAATGTGTTTCCAATGCTATTTGGAATTCAACAGTTATCTTTTAGAGTAGTTTTAACACATCAATGTTGAATATTTTTTATTAGAATATTATTTTTTTAAATTTGTTAATAAATGAGTAATTTTTAGCTAAAGCAGTTTACAAAGGAGGCCACTCTATATTTACGTAGTGAAGATCAGCCTTTCATTTTGGATAGCTGGTACAAAACTCTTTCTGCCGTCATTGATAAAAATGTAAGTTTTTCATTTTTTATGTTTGCTCTTCGTTGAACACTAAATGTAGCTAAATATCAGCTTTCATCTAAGTGTGTATATTAACGTAGATGATTTCTTCAATCTATCATGTAAAGTGACCAAAATTGGTAAAATAGAATTAGTGGTTAGTCACAACCGGATGTAATATAGTGCACTACTGCTTATAGCAAACGCCATATCACATGCTTAACACATCACTGCTTAAAGTAAGCCCGGATATATAAACACTTATAAATTTCTCCAACGGTGTACTATATCTTGTGTCGACTGTATTTCAAAAGCCATGCAAAAATGCAATTAAAAATTTGCCCTTAACATTACAAATTTTGTAATTCGAACACTAGGTCTTTAAAAAACCAAGTCTAAACTAGTCGTTGCTTACTACACCTAATTGTATGTAAGCAGTCTCTTTCTTGACATTCACATTGCATACAACTTGATTTAATTAAAACAGGAGACTGAACATCCAACTAACATCGCGGATCATGCGAACTTGACTCGTCGATTTTTATTCTTTATATTCGCCGCTATTGCATTAGGTGATTCATATTCGCTTGCTTTACTTCTATTGTGTCTATATAATTTTTGTTAAATCCACGGACCTCACTGATTAGGTGACCTGGAAAACCTTGTGTTACATATTAAAAATTTTACAGAAGAACCTCATATTTTCCAAGTATTTTTAATTAATTTGTTCACTGTCTTTACTAATTTACTGTCGCGTCCATATCATATTTAGTAGTCTATGTCTAGATGTAGATAGTTGTTTTTGTACATGCAACGTTTTTTCACGAAACCCCTTATTGCTGTCTGAACCTTAACTCGCATTTCACAAATGGATGGGCTTTTATGCGTAGGTTTGTTGCCACAACGTTTTATTATAAAAACACAATGTAAACAATTGCAGTATCCAACGTTTTTCGAGCCAGCTATTCAATTAATAATAGAGACTGTCTCTTCCTCCCCCTCATAGGACCTTATTGCAAACCAGTGAAAAAAATGGGGTTGCCCAGGCACCCTCAGCACCACCCTGGTTATGCCTATGGGCAAAGACCATTATAATGCGTTTTACTTAATTCGTATGACATATATTAACCCTGTTTATCCCTAATAAACCGCAATGATGATTTTTAGTGTGAAATGCGACCCCATATCACATGTACTTAAACTTCTTCGCTTCGAATATACTATAATTTCATGTAAAGCAACTGATTGACAATTTTATCAATTGATTGCTATGCATATCAATAAATTTTTGTATTCTAAAGATTCTTCATTTAGAAATACAATGCCGAAGTCCGTGTACGTGTTAAAATACAGATCCGATTATCATTTCCTGATTTTTTATAACACTTTCCATGCCATTTTATACATTAACTTTCACGTAACATCTAAGTTATTTTACGTCTAAGAAATACGGTGTTGTATCATTTGAATTAGTTTCTATAAAGTTGGTGGTTTTGTGTTTTCTTTGATGGTGTTTAGGTTTTTACACAATGTGCAAAGTACAGATTCCGTTCAAAATCGACTTCTGTTTCGTAAAAATTTTGCAAAAAAATTCCTTAAAATATGTTTTTCAGAGAAAACTATATTTTTTATCCAAATTGCAACAAAACGCTTTAACTGTTCAACAGCATTTAGGTGACAAAATATCACCCATTATTGAGAATTTCCTTTTTTTGCTGAAACTATTTCAAGTTCTTTCAATGGCGGAAAATCAGGGTTGCCTTGAGAGGTGGAAAGGGGTAAAACTTTTTAGACTCGACCCAACCGAACCCAACTGATACGATGAGCCAAACCCGCCCCATCCGGCTTTCTAAATTTGATCCGATTTGACCTGACTTCCCCTTTGAACCCGGATAAGGAATTGTACGATCCAAAATAATTTGGCGTGCCTAAGACCAATTCAAAATTTACCAATTAATATATAAGTGCATAGTGTTTTGCAAAGTTTTTGGATTTAAGCTACCTCTATCTATCTTGTCCCAAAATATGATGAGAAACAGCAAAACTTCTCCCAATAACTGCATAACTTGTTTATATAATGAATACTTTTCAAGTGGTTTGAAAATGGCAACGTGTCACTAAAGTAAACAAAAATATATAAGTTAAGCTTTTTCACACATGACTAGTATGTGTACGTGCTAACCAGAACGGAAAAAAATATTCATTAGTATCATTGTCATGTGACAAAATATTATACGTAACGCGTTCAATTGTAATGTTAGGACCTACACATGTAATCAAAGTGATTAATGTCACCTTTATTAAGTGATCCGACATGATCCGATTATAAGAAAAAATCATTTCACCCTAGCCCAACCCGAGCTGACCCGTTTCCACCACGGGTTGCCTTATTTAATGCGGTACGCTAAATATTACTGTACAATAATGAAATTTTGATTTTTTTTTTGATAATTTCCAATGAAAATATTAAATAGATTCTTTCTTGGTTATGCCAATGCGCAAAGTCCATCATTAGAAATGAATGTTCCTTAATTTGTAAATTAGCTGTGTGACCCCGTTTAACCCTCATCAATCGCAATATTGATTCTTAGTGTGAAATGCGACCATTGCGCATTTAATTAAACTTCTCCACCTCGAATACACTATAACTTCATGTAAAGCAACTGATTTACAAGTTTATCAATTGATTGCTATTTACATAAAAATATTTCGCATTTTAATTATTCTTCATTTAGAAATACTATGCCGAAGTCCGTGTATGTGTTAAAATACAGATCAGTGTATATCATTTTAGAAGCATAGCTACATTTTCTAATTTTTTATTACATTTCCCATGCTATTTTATACTTTGATTGTCACGTACCATCTAAGTTATTTTACTTTACCACTGAAAAATACATCCTTGCATCATTTGAACGTAGTTTTTGTATAAAGTTTTCGTCGTCGGTGCTATTTAGTGTTTTCACACTGAATATGGAAATAGTTTTTTTAAACAAAGTATACATTCCTTTCGAAGTTCGAATTCTGGTAAAGTGGTTTTTTTCAAAGAAAACTATTTCTTTTTATTTTATTTCATGTAAATTTCCTGTAGCATAACACATTTTTTGCTTATAAAAACCATAACTATGTGCCGTTTAGTCAATTATGTGATATCAGAAGTGTCTTTGACATTAAATGCCTAAATTGGAATTTATCTTTTAAACAAAAATTTTTTATGCCACAGAACAGCCTATATGGAATGACCCTTAATATCGACAAAATGTTTTAAATTTTCAACAGCATTTGAGTGAAAAATTGGGGCGTGTTGGTATTTTAGAACAAGTAAGGTGAAGCATTTTCTTCTGTGCTCCCACCTGAAAGAATTCTTGCAAGTTTCTCCAATATGGAAAAATCAGGGTTAGCTTATATAATCGCGGCCCGTTCTCTGAACAATAATGTTTTAGATTATTTCCAATGAATAGATTAAATAAATTCTTTCTTAAAAAAAGATCACTTAAATGATAGATGAATTTATGAAAGGCCGAAAGAAAAGACTATAATATACCATGCAAAGGGAATTAATTTTGGTCCCACAGGATTGGCAAAATGAACATTTTTATTAATCCAATACGTCATTTTATTAATAATATCACTATTGTGATTAAAGGTTGAACACTTATGAACACATTTCTTAGAAATTGCAAATTTGAGCGTGGTGCACCAGAAATCCCTTAGTTTCGTAGAAATTGCGTTATTGCATTACGCAGTAAAATTAGGGCGTTGTTCCCGTTGACATTTTCGAGCTCAAATAATGTTGGGGAAATGCCAATGACGGATTCAGGGGCGCGGCGGGGGGATTGTCCCTAAGTTCATATTTCAAAAAAAACATTGAGTACATTTAGTAAAATAATTTTGTTCGCGCTCTGTAATAATTACTTTTAACAATATTTCAGAAAATGACTGTTTGTTTTTACAACACGTTTATATAATGCGCTGAAATTTGAAAAAATATAAGGAGTGTACACCGTCTTAACGAAAATTGTTTTATTCTCAGTTGAATGGTCTTTGACATTTGCAAGGTATTAGTTATTCAATGTATGGGATTCTTAAAATACCATTTAAATTGAAGTCTTTATTAAGCTGGTATCAGAAAAAATCAAGTATCAAAGTTTTATTCAATGTCTAGTGATGATGAAGAATTTTGTTAATTAATATAAATTAGATCAAATGGTGCTGATCTCTTTCAGTTTGTAATCGCAAATACAGTTTATATTTTTTTAGGATGCTTTTTAATAAATAATTTTTCCAAGTTTAGAAACTAAATCCAAGTTATATGTTTGATCCTTCAATCCTCAAAAAAGACTTTTTGAAGCCTACCAAAGCAACAGGTTTGTTTTTAAAGTTTTCTATAATGGTTATACTGAAAAGTCGCGATTGTTTTGTTCCTCCCATACATGTATGTTTGAACTTCACTATGTGTAACGCATGACAGTTAAAATTTTCATTTATTGTGAGAAACAATCACTGTGTATTCGGAAATCACTGCTGTGCCTCATTAATTTATTAGTCGATTGCGCTTATAATACAACTTACTAATAGACAAGAAGAAAAATGTCACGCAAGAATCACTTCTCACAAAACTTTCAAACTTTCTTCTCAATCGTCCTTCTCTCGAAGAAATGAATAAAACAGGGACTATTCGCTGTGAGTTCACATTTTTTAAATTATTACCTTCTATCAATATAGTAAAAATTAAACACTTTTTAAAAGATCTAACAGTAATATATGAAAACTGTTAGTTATTTTTATTACTTCATGATATCATTAAAATTATACAATAGGGTATCTAATGTTGATTATTACTAGATTGCATGCATAACATAGGTATGAACTGTTGTACCTGGAAATTTCAATGCCGAAATATTCAAGGCGAGAAAATTCCTTTCAATCATGGTTAGGGTTGAGGTTTTTAGAATTTTTTGTGTATCTTCCAATTTTCCAACTGTGAGATTTTTATGTTAAAATTGCTTTGAAATCTCACAGAATCGTGAACTGCATTTCTACGACTCCGCTTGGGCAGTCTGTGGAAACATTTGATAATGTGAAGATTTTGGTTGATATCAACTTTCAAACGGCGCGAGTATGTTTAAAGCTATGCTTATAAAACAGGTTTAGATACATTAGTCATTTAATTGCGCAACACTGATTTCATATATTTTACTCTTTTTTGGGTTTTCCTCAGTATTTTATCATTCTGATTTAATTCTTTTTTAAAGTTGAGACATTCAGACCTAGCTCTGCTAAGACTGCAATAAATGAATTTTAAGTCCTGTGCTTTTCATTGATTATTTTTGTTTTCTAATAGTCCTTTAATCTTTTATTGTAATACAAATAGTTTTTCCCATTTTTACGACAATGTTTTTTAGTATTTACTGTGTAATTCAAAATTTAACTTTTGCCATCAGTTTTGGAAATGCAGGATACAATTAATTNTTCATATAGTTTACTCTTTTTTGTGTTTTTCCCAGTATTTTATCATTCTGATTTAATTGTTTTTTAAAGTTGGGACATTCAGACCTAGTCTCTTATAAGACTGCAATAAATGAATTTTGAGTACTGTGCTTTTCATTGATTATTTTTGTTTTCTAATAGTCCTTTAATCTTTTATTGTAATACAATACATTTTTACGACAATGTTTTTAGTATTTACTGTGTAATTCAAAATTTAACTTTTGCCATCAGTTTTGGAAATGCAGGATACAATTAGTTTCCTAGATGTATCGTTTGAGGTTTTCTGCAGACCAATGTACTCTTATAATTCAAAAAATTGAGTTACAAATTGTTTCCAATATTTACATGAATGTACAATTTAAAATGGATTTTCAATTTGGGCAGAAATTTTCATCACACAAGTTCTTAAGTCTGTAAAATTGCACTAACCGTGTAAAATCTTGGAAGTGCTTTAGATATGCATTAGTTTAGTAATGTTTTCAATGTGACAAGCTTTCCTCTGATTTCGGGTTGAACGTTTGACAAAAAAAGTTCATCTTATTTTTAATCTGGTATTTGAAGATGTTGGTTTATTTTGAAATATTTAAATTTTCATTTAGATCGTGTTTTTGGTGCTAAACTATCAGCTGTTTGTGTGAACAAAGAGCCACCAACATTTTTGACAAACTTATTGCATTCAATTGAACAGAAAGGCTCTCATCTTGAAGGGTTGTATCGCGTATCTGGAAATCAGGCAGAGGTTCAAAAGCTTCGTTTCGCTATTGATGAAAATCGGGATATGAGTTTTGAACATATCAACGACGTTCATGTTTTGGCAGGAACTGTAAAGCTATATTTCAAAGAAATGCATACACCATTGTTTCCTGATGAATTTCAAGAGAAGATGCAGAATATATTAGGTAATATTTTCCAGTCCCATTTAAACAATAGGGTTTTAGGGGGGGGCAGCCGTCCCCCTTCCATAACGGTCTAAGCATTTTATGTGATTATTGCGATAAAAAATAATTTTCTAGAATCCATTTTTTCAAAAAATTCTCTGTTTCTATCATCAATATAGGACGTCTAAAAAAGACTATTTTTCATGTTTATAATTATAAAACAAGTTTTTGTAAAGGATTTCATAAATCATTGAAATTTTTGCAAAATATGATTAGATTTTGAATAACTTTCAAATCCGTAATCGTTTTTTATTTTTTGGTAAAAGAATTGAACCACTCTCGTTTGAAATTATTTAAGACCGCAACTGCATTTTAGTGCTTTAGGATTTACATTTAATTATTGGGTCTTCAGTCCAATGTTAGCATTGAATCTATTTGATTTCTAGGATTCCGGATGAGTTAGCCTTCGTTGAAACTGTTGTCATTGTTTTTGAGACTTACGTAACTATTAATGATGTTCAGTTATATTTTACTTGGAGAAAATGAATCGGTGTGTATCTTTATTAGATGTTGATATTGAATTGATATTTTGGATTGAGTTTCAGAAAGTTACATGATTACTTCGTTTCTTCTTTTTCTAGATGAAGGTATGTTACTAATGCTCACTCGTTTTGATGATGTGCATGTTATTTTAATTTGCATGTAATGAGTTTAACAATTTTTACTATTTCATTGTCTGCTATTTATGCATTTTTTCTTTTTTGCAACTTCAGTCTTAACATTTATATTTTATGGAATTTTTATAATTTTTGAAATTTTATTATCTATGGAAATTGATTTTAGCTCTACAGAAGGGATCATTGCACTTATTAATTTGTTTTGAATAGGTGACAGAGTATGAAAATTTAAAAAATTGACTCTAAACTGCATAGTGTAACCTTAACGCTAAAACTATTTTGTCCTCATTTTCAAACAGTTTTTTCCAAATATATTAAGAAGTTTGGAAATTTTGGAATATTGACACTTGTGTTGGTTTATACAGATTGTGAATTTTTGTGCCAATGAATATTATTGTACCTGTAATACTTGAAATTTTTTTTTTCTTAAAGTATAAAACTCGTACAAGCATAGTCAGAGTTCTTACCAAAACACTCCGATTTTAAAACATAAATTTGATATTTGAGTATTTATTGAACTTTGTTAAATTTTTTTAATTATAACTATTAAGTTTATCAATTTGAAGAGATAATGTTTGAACATTAACTGCTTTGAATGTTTGACCCTGCAGTTATATTGCTAACCTTTTACTAGTTTTTAATTTTTTAGTTACTTTTGTCACAATGATTATGTATCAAAACAAATAATTTTTTTATAAATATTTACAAGTTTGCCTTTGATTCACCCATCAAATCCTGTTTTGAAATTTTATCTTTTGTTTTGATTTAATTTTTTTCAAGGATTAGCTCCAGAATCCTCATTGGAACATTTAAGTTGGCAAAATTTTATTGAGGAAACTTTTCTGAACTAAGTTAGCAAACAATGTTGTCATTATAAGTAATCTTCAAATGAAATTGATTAATTGTTTTTTGCATAATTGCTATCACGTTTTTGTAGTGTGTATATACTTTAACCATGTTACCTGTTGAAATGTTACAAATGTCAACTACATTCATGTATAAAGCTGTGCTTTAGGACTAGAAGAAGTATCTGAAAAGATAAAAAGTTTTTCATCAATTTTTAAAGAATTCCCTCCTGAAAATGCAAATACTATCAAATTATTTTGCTCACATTTGCACAGGTATATTTCTCTTAGAATTTATATCTCGTCTTCAATATAATTATATTAAGCATATTACATTTATGTTAATTTTTTCACTTAAGAATTTTGTATATTCATTTATTAGTATTTATCCCTTTATTAGTCATAGCGGGTGTTTTGTTTCCCCAATCTTGCTTAAACCTATACGATATGGGATTTTTCAGTATTTATATAACTTTTGATTGGATTAGAACGAAATTTAACACAAATATTCTTCATATATGCACTATCAATTTAGAAGTTTCTGAAATTTAATGACATCTCATTACTTAAATGACGTCATACAATCTGATAATTTAGCGTTGTTTGAATTAAATTATGTATTGGTTTTAACGATTAGGTATCTACAATTTCCAGTTTATCAAAAGAAATTTTCTCATTTTCTTTGTTTTCTTGCATACTTTTTTCTCACTAGCAATAATAATAATAAGTTTTTGCTAAAATTGAAAAAGAATCTCATACATAAAGTGAACAGCCATTTAGAATAATAATTTATGGAATTATGAACCATAATTAATGTTAGAAAAAGTCCCCAAGTCTCCTTAAAAGGCTTGACAATGAGCAGTAAAGCCAAGCCAAGGAATGCTGGACCATCGGGCGATTTCAAGAACGGTAATCAATTCAACAGCTTCTGCTGGTTTCAGGACGCACCCTTCCTCAATCGCCTTATAGTCTTTAATGTTTTCTTTGACAATGCGAGGACGATGAGAAGAAGCGCTGTCCTAAATTTATTGCCGTAAAAGCAGATGAGCTCTGGAACTAGGCACTCTGATTTTCTTGACAGTGCATGGTTTCATAGCATTCCTTTTCTTCGCTTCGTTGTTTTACTTTCTTGTGCAAACATGCTTTTGATAGTTTCGACTATGCCCATTAGTGTACTAATCTCAATTCAAAGTACGGCTCACTTTTTTGCGGGTCCCATTTATAGTTTGTGATTAACCAATTGAGCAAACTATGTGAAAATTATAATTCTACGCAGATGTCTGTTTGTTGACAAGCATTCGGAATAGTGTTATTTCTATACTTTCGAAATGCTTGCTATGAGCTTGTTCTGATGAATATATTTTCCCATTTTGTATAAAATATTTTAGCCAAAATTTATTATCAATAGAAACTTTGAGGAACTTTGTATCCCATTTATTTGTTTGATGTAATTTTAGAATTGCGCAATCAAAGAACTTGAATAAAATGTCTACAGAAAATCTGTCCATTTGTATTGGGCCTGTATTAGTGTGGACATCACTTCAATCTTCAGAAAACGCATACATGGCTCTTGGCAACACCATTCAGAACAATTCTATTGTTGAATTCACTATAAACTATGTGTATTCCATTTTTCCTGATTTGGAAGCACCATAGTTTTATTAGTCCTGAATCATTGTTTAGTTTTAGTTGGCCTTATTTCTGACCCTAGTTTTGAACAATCATATTTAAATTATCATATCTATATATAGGTTTTGCTATGATTATGCTTACTACAATCCGATTAACAAGTCTGTGATAGGCACATTTTTTCGATGCAATTTTTTTACAAATTAAAGTTTATTTTATCACATTGAAAATTTTCAAATTTTAGGACTAAATTTAGTTTTTGCTATCAGATTTTATATATTTTGATTTTAAGTTAATTGATTGGGTAGATTTTTGTAAATATCTATTATTGGTGCTGCCGAAATGAATTTGTATTTTCTTGTTAATTTGTAAATTTATTGTCAATCAGATTTTAATAAATTTTTACATCGTTTCCACCTCATTCTGATTGGTTAGGCATGTTTTCAACACATTTTTTAATAAAATTGTTGCGAATTCTAACAAAATGTAAGGAAAAGTGCTTATGAATTATTTATAAAAAAATCATTTGTTTATTGCTTTTAGCATGGCTATAGAGGGTGCATTGTTTCTTTGCTTCAAGCATTTTGCTTAATCAGTGAAAATGGGGCTGTTCCTTACATCTTATCAATTGTGCAGGTTTATTGAGCAATATTTAGCCCCTTTCCCATTCTTAGGCTTGTTTTAAAACATCGCGCTGCTAGAGTGTTATAGTTTCACATTTAGCTCATGTCACAAATGTGTGTCTATGTTTAATACAAATTTTAAAGTTGTTGCATATAAATATAGACCATTGTTTTGAGTTCATTTTATATTTTGATTTGACAATATAAATGCATCTACATACAGATTGGAAATTTTTTAATGCAAGATTCAATTGACACGAATTCCAGTGTTAACCTAGTATTACGATTCTGGTCAAAATTGACCCGAAACTATATTTCCTTTTGTCATTAAGATGCTGTAGTTAAGTGGTTCGTTCAATAATGCCTTGGGCTAACTAAGAAGGAAACAGAACACAAAAAACTAAAACAAATTTTATTGAATTGTACTAAATAGAAGTTCGAAAAACATGTAAGTATTTTCAAATAGAAATACCATTGGCAGCAATCAACTTATTTCATCAAATAACCAATTCTTGCAATGAATCAGCGAAAAATTTTCCAGGAACCTGGGCAAAGCACTTTTAAACAAATTGGTAGAGTGCATGTGATGTCTCAAAATGATGCCCAACTATTGCCTTCTTCAAGTACTTGAATAAAAAGTAATCACTGTGAGAAAGATGCTGCTGTACAGTGGATGTTGCAAAAGTGTAAGACCACTTCTTTCGGTTGAACATTGTGCAACATTAATTGCATGGATAGGAGCATTATCAGCACAGCCAAAGAACAATTCTTGATTTCTATTTTTTGTTACACTATTTCTCACTCAATTTGGTATTGCGTTGACTATTTGTTTGTCCATTAGGAAAAACAAGTTTTGCCTATAAAATATTTAAAATCGTCATTTTTATTTAATTTTTAGCTGTGCATTGTTGCTATCCTGAAATAATAAGCAAAATGCACAATTGAGACAGGAGAATGATATTTTTAGTGTCGATGTTAATATTTGATCAACAAAATCAAAGTAGCGTTCAATAAATACTTTGTCACCAAGAAGGTATGTTTAAGGTCTCATTTTTCTAAAGTTACGTTATCATCTATACAAGGTTCAATTATGACAGCGGAAGAACTACTTACTCCTTTCAAGGGTTATTATTACTTTGGATAAGACATGAAGAGCAAACCGGCGAAATATTGAATTATAATTTGGCAACTTTGCAGTTCTTCTACAAACTTTATTCAACGTTCCAATAGACAGTATTTCGCAATACAATCAGGCGCAGTGATGGAAACAGAGTAGGAAAAGTAAGTGGTTTTAGACATGGTGGATCCCATAGAAAAATAGCAATAGGAATGTGTGTTCAGAAAATTTATTCAAGCATTACACTTGCATGATGTGCATCAAATTTGACTTAAATACCAAAGAACGCGAAGGGAAAACAGAAGCAAAGTGCCTATTGAGTTCTTGCCTTATTCTAGAGAAGAAAAATATAGTTTGAATTTATTTCCAATCCAACTCATCTATCATACGTACAAGACCTAAAAACAGAGTACTATAATTTTGATAGAATTAATGCACATTTACCTAAACTATCAATTGATTCGTATAGAAAGCCAAAAATGAGCATGGAATGTAATGTCTAAAGGAGTCGTTACTATGCACAAGAGGGCATTAAATTCTATCTATAATTACAGTTGTAACAAGAAGATGGTCTGTCAAAGATTTTATATCATCATTCAATAGGAATAGATTTTAGGAAGTGCTTAACAGAAATTTGGTTCATTTCAGGTTAAATTAAAAGTATATTAAATTAAGCACATTTTACAAAAATAGAATATTTAAGAATCACCAAATATAAAATTGTATTTTTTTAAAAGTACGAAAATCAATACATGTAAAATTAACATTACAATGATTATTTTTTGGGTGATCGATACTGAAAAATTTGTACAATGGTTGAGTTTGTGTTCCAGATGCCACAGATTAGACCTGAATTGCTTGAACCCTAACCACCATATCTTGATGAAAGAAGTGTAGCATTTCCCCGCTGTAAAATTACTGACAATTGCTGGAAAAAATATGTAGAAATCGTATTCAGATCGCAAGAGGCACTTCTGGCAGAAGACATAAAAGTAGTTACAAAGTATATTATGGGTATTTTCAGAAATACGGGACATCAATTCAGAAAGTTCAAAGTAAATTTTTCGGGTCAATCTTTGCCTGAATTTTACTTCAAGTGGCAAAATTTTAATCGTATGGCGGGAGTAGAAATGTTCAGTTTCTCTTATCATGCAGTGTTTCAAATAAAACCTTTTTCGTGTTTGACGTTCGGAGAACTTTATTCTCGGAATGCATAGAATGACATTTCTCAGCAAAGATTTCCTTTGTATACTTTTTAAAATAACTCGTTAAGTGGCAGTAACTACAAAAAGCAACTAAATATATTATAGAGATACTATGTCAACGAACGAAAGGTTTAGTGGATAATCAAATTTATATGCATTACATATTGTAGTATGTTTGCGTCTCCTTTGGGTAGTGTTTCAAGATGTAGTTCAGGCAATTATCAACTAACCATTGATTATATATTGTTGAAAAGACACAGATATCAATTTCGAAAACTCTCAATAAAAATTGAGGTAGTTTTGACACTGCAATGTTTTTTAAATTTTATATTATAACTAGTTTAATACAAGGTATAATTATACATCATTTATATAAATTTGAGGCTTTTAATTCAAAATCAAAGGTCAAAATTATGTTTTCCTATTATTATAATACAATTAATGATGCTATATATTGAAGTCTTCTTTCTTTAATTTGGATCCAATTTTCGAAAATATTGAAATTACTCGATCAAGTTCCCTTGGTCCCTTTCTAGGGTCATTTATCACAATCCTGAAGAAAAATGGGTGTTTTTTCAATGGCTGAGTGGCCAAGTATAAAAGTCCTTCATAAACGTAAACTTCTTTGATTTTGTGAGTTACTGCATTGAGATATTTTTTATCCTCTTCATTCAATGTTGACTTTTGCAACCATGGCGGCAAGTACCAAAAACAAATTTTTAATCTTGGTTCTGCTTGAGGGAACACAAGTCTGAAATCATCTCTGGACTTGATTTTATTCAAAAAGTATTCTGCATTCTCATAGAGTTTATCCACATGTGCCTAAATTCATCATGAAATTGTATTTTTATTAAGCTTAATATAAATATGCTTCAAAATTTTTAAAAGAATTTTAAAATAAGTTTTTAAAATACGACTATATATACATGTATATAAATACCCTCTGTCAAACGTATTTTTGGCCAGATTTATAACACTAAGGGAAAATTGATATCATATTTCACAATTATCTTCAATAATCACCATTAAAAATGGTTTCTAGTTTTTCAGAAAAGGTTCAAATTAAGACAGACGACGTTTCTCAATTGAGGATAAATCAAACATTTATGGAATTAATTTATTTAGAATTAGAAGGAACCAAGTTTAAACGAAAGAGATGAATATATATAAAAAGTAAATTACCAAAGCTATTGAAAAAAATATATATGTTGATGAAGATTTTGTAAATTGTATTGTGAGAAACTTTTGATAACGGCAGTGGCATAACGAAAAATGTTAAATAAATGATGCGCTTCATTTTTTAATTAATACATAAACTCAACAATTTTAAAAAATTATTCAATTAGAGAGAAAAAATCGCAAAAATATTTTCCAAAAAGAAGTTTAAGGCAACCTCATTTGTAAGATTTTGTTGTCTAGTTTGAGACAACATTTGGCCAGAAGTCAATTTATTGAACGTATCTATTTTATGTCGTTTTTAGGAGCTTAATTAACCTTAATAAGAACATGCAGAGATATATTTCGACTTACAAAGTCATCGTCAGTTTTACAAATTATTCCCTCTAAATTTACTAGATTTTACAATAATAATTATAATTTTTTAAATTTTAAAAAGTGGCGAATTTAATTTATAAATATAGTCTTCTTTGGTGTTTAAACTTGGTTGCAAGGATTTTAGAAAAATACTCTCAATAATTTTTATATTACTTGATCGTGACGTCTGATGTAATATTTTTGTTTCAAAGTTTAGTTCGCATTTTTTTAAATGATTAGATATATATATATATCAAGAAGAATTAAAGAACATGAGACCAGTTCTAATATATCT
>CABFPE010000052.1:208331-220700 GCA_900660155.1 Hofstenia miamia | reverse complement strand
CTGAAACTTTCACATGTCTTCTTCAAATACTCAGGAGACAACCTCTCCCATTCTTGTGTAATAGTTTCTTTGAGAAAGTCGACATTGCTGTGCGATGTTCTATTGGTAGCATTTTGTAAAAGGCTCCAAAAAGAATAATCCAAATGGTTTAGGTCTGGGCTAGAAGGTGGCCATAAACACGACTTCCAAAAATTACAGAAATTTGATTTGCAAAATTCTTGTATTTTTCTAGCTGTGTGAGCCGGGGCACCATCCTGTGTCCATACATAATTTCTATTTTGTATATATAGGGTCTCAGTGTGCTAGAATAGTTATGACATCAACATGAGTAATATTTTAAAACAAGTGACTCAATTTTACTGAGTAAAAACAACTTAAAGCTCACTGTAAATTTTGCTTCCCCACCCTGTGTATATATATATATATATATGTATGTTCTATATGCTCCTATTCTATTTATTTGATTTGAATATATTCATTTAGCACTATTAGTTATAACGTAATAAGATATTAACGCACTATTCTAAGTTGTTGATTTTTCAATTATGGAATTAATTGTGATCTCGTACAGTCCTTTCTTAGTATGCGTCATTGTAAGTTGCATAAGTTATCAAAAGGAATTTCATTACACTTAAACTTATAAAATATAATATATTTTCAAGCTTTTAAATTGAATTTTAGTGATAAAAATTGCTCTTACGAGACGTTATCCTTGTTGGCTGAATTAGAAACCAAAAACTATAGTCTAGTAAAAGCCAATAAAATCAAGCCCATCAAAAACCAAAGCATTGATACAGTTTAGATTTCCCTAACAACAAATACATGAAGGTAAGATTCTATATGAAATTTTTTCTAGTATTTAGACCTATAATTTGTGTTATTTGAACACATTATTTCAGTAAATAAGGAGATACCAACAAGAAGCTTAACTCTGATTGACTACTTCTTGACAAATGTAGATAGCTTAGATTATGAAACCTACGTCTTTAATTCTTTTTCTGATCACAATTTATGTGTGTATATCCTCAGCACAGTGCACACCCCTAAAGAGAGGAAAAGATTCCTTAGAAGAAGCTTCAAAGAATTTGATAAAGCTCTCTTCTCTCGCTCAAAAATGTTGCATGGGACTACATTTACACACTTAATGATTCAAATGCAATGATAAATTTTTTGCTAAATGGAATTAAAACCTGCTTAAACAAAACAGCACCATTTAGATATGTGTATATTAAATCGTGTCAGGTTTATAATGCAAAGAGTAAGGAAATTCAAATGTTAGAAGAGCAGAAAAAGAAAATGTGGAAAAATTTAAGCGCTAATAGATCAGAAACAAACTTTAATAACTTCAATTGTATAAAAAATAAACTACACGCTCTAAAAAAAGTGCAGCAAAATCAAAATGCTAAACACTTCTATAACAAACTAGAACAATCTAAAAGTAAATGGAGGTTTATAAATAGATACTTAAATCGAAAGAAAGGTTTGTCATGTGCTATAAATGAGTTAGTAGTAAGCAACACAGTATGTAGTGATAATAGGTTAATAGCAGATGAATTAAATCACACTTTTAAAAAACTAGGGACTTATACAGGTGCGGCTGTTCCATTTGAGAACAAAATTGATCAACTAGAGACCACTTTTTCATTTCGATATATTCATAAACAGGAATTACTAAAGGTGATATCTACAATGGATCCCAACACCTCCAGTGGTAGCTGTGGTATACCAATTTTTATTATTAAGGAGTACATTGATTACTTTGCTGAACACCTTTTGTTTGCATACAATTTTGCAATAAGCAGTTCAAATTTTCCTGCAGTACTTAAAAAGGCAGATGTAGCACCCATATTCAAGAAAGGAGATCCCACGAAGTGTGAAAATTATCGCCCTATTTCTATCACAAATCCTTTTGCAAAAATTTTTGAAAAACTTCTATGTGCACAAATAAACCTCTATCTGAATGATAATAACATTTTAGTACCAAATCAGTTTGGTTTTAGAAAAGCACACAGTACTGCAGATGCCTTGCTAAAACTAACTGAGAGTGTAAGGTTTAACTTAAATAACGGTATTAGCAGTAGTGTAGCTTTACTCGATCTGAGCAAAGCTTTTGACAGCCTAGATTTTCATATATTAAATCAGAAATTACATAGATATGGATTTAATGAGCTAAGTAGAAAATTGCTGCAAAGTTTCTTAAGTTGTAGACAACAGCGTGTCAAAGTAAATAACATATACTCAAATTTTGTAACCACAGACAAAGGCATACCCCAAGGTTCAGTTCTTGGGCCTATTCTTTTTAATGTGTTCATAAATGATATCTGTAAATATGTAAAAAATTGTAATATAATTCAATATGCTGACGATATATGTATAATAGCAAATCATAGTAGTCCCATCATAGCAACAGAATATTTAAAATCTGATCTCATGAACATTAAGAGATATCTTCAGCAGCATAAATTGAATTTGAATGAGCAAAAGACGCAGTTTACAATTTTTTCTCCAAATGAATCCAGAGATCTTGCCAAAAATATTACTTTGCATACAGGTAGTGAAACGCCAGAAATTCAGCAGTCAAATGAAATTAAGTATCTAGGTGTTGAGATTGATAGAAATCTCAACTTCAAGTTGTTCATTAAAAGCAAACTTGGTAAAATGGTAGCAGGTATCCAGAGTATTCGCCAGATAAAAAATATCACTAAAAACAAGAATTTAATAGATGCTCTAGTAACCAGTCACTATCAGTACGCCTGAATACTATTGAACAACATAAGCACAGAATTATCAGAGCGCATAAATACAGTGTTCAACTGGTCATTAACAACAATGTATGGCATTGGTAGACAAGAGACGGGTAGAAAGCTCAATGAAATCAAAATGTTGTCACCAAAATACTTCACAATTTACATTAGTCTAATAACTCTGTATAAATACATAGAAAAGCTAACTACAAGCACATTATTCTTTGATAATTACATTAACTACCATAAGAGAGGCAGCAAATGTTTCAGCAGAATGTTATCTAAAAATAGATATGGGAGTTGCTCTTTCTTTGTAAATGCCTGTACACGCTGGAATAATCTAGATCCTAACATCCGTTGCACTCCCAATATAAAGTCCTTTAAACGCTTGTTAAAACAAAATCTCCTTGCTGAACAGTATTTACTGGGATCATCTAAAAAATTAAATGTATGGCGAAATATTAAATCCAGCAAAACTTAATTCTTTTAATTTGTAAATAGTGTTGTGTGTTTTTTTAATTGTTTTAAATTTATTATTTTGTAGCTTAGTTTGTAGTTTGTACATTTTGTATCTATATTTGCATATATTGTATATATCATGTATAGAACATCAATGTGCACAAACAAACGAATAAATAGCTATTGAAGTGTATTGTCTTAGTAATAATTTCTTAAATGTGTTTTAGAACTAAAAAGATTTTCGACTTCACTTTTTCAAAAACAAAGACAGCCATTAATTTCAAAGCATAACAATAGACATCTACTATTATTATTCATTTCCTAAAAGTGAAGTTTTTTGTAAAAATATGCCCTTTTAGGAAAGTTCATCTAAATTGTGCCCGGCTTGCTGCATAATTCCAGTTATTTTCCAGCAATAGACTTTCATCCATAAGTTTTGCAACTGCATTGCCTTTTGTAGCTGAAAGTTTAATCCAAAACTTTGTGCAGATAATTTCCGTCTGCTTCCCAGGCTTGCCGTTGTGTGAGATTTTTCACTCAATAACCAACACGACGCAACACAACAAAGTCATTAAACGTGTTAGTAAACAGACCCTTGTGCAGTAAAATTATATAGTTAAAAGTGCTAAACTTTTTCTTTACATATTTGTTACTTGCAAAATATTTCAAATTTATCCTGTTACATTGCTCGTTATAATTACATTTGCAACAACAATTGTACCGTTTGTACAAAAGTTTAAGCAAACTCAAACAACAAAAATAATATTTACTTGAATTATGATAAATTTAATAAATGCACAGCTTGTGTCCCACCAGGAAGCTTGCAAAGCACTAATATCTTTAAGTGAAATTATATTTGTTGCTTGGTGCGTGTATATTTGGGTTCTGCAGGACTAGAGAATCGGATTTGGTACTAAGTATTTCAGTGGGACTGGGATTCACTAAAGCCTTGGACCAAAAATAAAAAATACTGGTATCACGAATCTCAGTGTTCCTCAAAATATGTTTGTCTAAAATAGAAGATATTTTGTGTAACCATGCGATGAGATATTTTCATGAGACTGGTATGGGAAGCAGCTGGCACCAATAAAATTCTGGTCCTGCGGAACTCTAGTTCATAAGTGTTTTCAGTGCTATAGTATTGAACGCTATGTAATGGACAGAGCAGGTCCGTGCATCATGTTGGATTAAGGGGTAGTTAAGTATCTGTTTTTTAGTCATGCTCCTTGTTTATTTCAATCAAATGATTCTAAGGCTAAGATTTTGTAACTATCTGTATAGGCATAGACACCTAAATACAAACTATTCTATTTAGTAATCTATGGAACAAGTAATAACCATATTATTATATCTAAACAAAAAAATGGAAAAATTTCACCGATGCTAACTAGAATGATAATGGTTCTCCCTTTCGTCAGCAATGGGCAGTTTTCAGAAACCTTGCGCGTTTTCGGAAGTAGCTTTTGAGGAAAAGGCTCACACTTTTGTCAGAAAGCAAGGAATAATATTTTGAGATTATTAAGTTTAACTATATGGGGTAAGCTACGATTGGCAGTTCAAATAAGTATTAACATTTTTCTATATGTAATAAGGTTTGCTGTTTTTCGAATTTATTTTAGCTAATCAATTTTTTGCAGGTGTTTGATTCTTATCTTATTTTTTATTAAATCTCTAGAGTTAGAAATAAATATAACTACAAAATTGTAAACATATATATATATATATATATATGCCGGGTATATATATATATATGTATATATATATATATATATGTATATATATGTATATATATACAGTGTATACAATATTATATATATATATATATATATATATATAGAATATCGAGTATTAACATAAATTCGAATCTTGAGCTTCATTCGGGCACTCTCACAGTGTTAATATATCTCTAACAAAGTTACTAAATCTTAATTTTTCAAAGCAATATAAGGTAGAAAGTTCATAGAACTTTGTTTAATAAAATTGAACTAAACATCAATGGGTAGGCCCGGGCATGCTTAGAACACTTGCTGCTTTTGGCATAGAAAATTTCTGATTACATAAACTCCTTTAGAAACCTTGGGTCATATAATCATGAATACTTATAAATAATTTTAAATACAATAAAAGAACCAGTAAATGGATAAATACAAAACAAGTAAAAAAATATAAATGAGAAATATTTGTAATGAATGGAACTCTACGCTGCAGTCCAAATTTAAGAAGACTTAAAAAAGATTGGATAGACCATTTACTTGAAAACAGTTAATATTTGGCTCTTCTAATTCCATAAATGCATGGTGCAATTAGTAATATTTGTTTGGTTTTTAAGCTAGTGATTTGTGAATAATATTAATTAAACTTCTGATGAATTCCAATTACTTGTTTTCTTTCTATTTGTACTCTTTGTTTGTTGTTATTGTAGCTTCATTTATTTCATTTGTGTAATTTGAGTATACATTCAAATTTTGGAAATATTATATACAATTTTTGCAAAGAAGATAAGGTAAATCTATTAAATATAACATTTACATTTTCTAGAATTAAGCAGCTCTAAAATCTCAACAGCAAGTGGATAGAAATTTTCTTTCTAAATTTAGTATATTGACAAAATCATGCCTAAAGGTGCGTTCAGACGTGCATCTTTTGATGTATATCATTTGATATACATCAAAAAGATGCTCGTCTGAACGGACTGTAATAAAAAGCGTACATCAAAAAGATTCTCGTCTGAACTCACCTTAAGGTTAATTACTCGTCCAAATTAAATAGGAATCGAACCCGATCGTAATGCACATTGCATCTATATCTAATGTGGAAATTCATCAGTCACTATCCATGTCAATCATTGAGTATAACGTAAAGAAACCTTATTCACTGTAATTCAAAATTGAACTTCATTCTTTATTAAACCTCCTACAATTCCAAAAATATTTTCCGTTCCCTAAATAATATATTTAATATAATCGTTTTTTATATATATATAAATAATTAATGATTAAATGGTTGAATAAGAAGCAACAAAATATATTACCCAGTTACTGTCAAAATTCGGAAGAGAATGCAAATTTTCATGCTTTTTATAGATCTTCAGCATGAAGAATGCGCGTTCATTGGTCTTTCAATGAAGAATTCTTTCAATTATCAACTGGCTATCAAGCATTTATTGGAAAAGATGCACAGATGAAATAGTATTGAATATTTTGGATTCGAAAATAATCAAAGCTTAAGGTAGACTTGATGTTGTAATATTTTATGAAATTGTTTTATATGAAGTTAAGTGACACAAATTATAAGCATAAATCCATTTTTTCAATTTGAAGTAACCATTTATAGATACAATGTTTGTTTAATTGAAAACAAAATAGTAAACCTATGAAATTTTATTATTATAATACAATTAATGATGCTATACATTGAAGTCTTCTTTCTTTAATTTGGATCCAATATCCGAAAATATTGAGATTACTCTATCAAGTTCCCTTGGTCCCTTTCTAGGGTCAATTATCACAATCCTGAAGAAAAATGGGTGTTTTTTCAATGGCTGAGTGGCCAAGTATAAAAGTCCTTCATAAACGTAAACTTCTTTGATTTTATGAGTTACTGCATTCAGATATTTTTTATCCTCTTCATTCAACGTCTTCTTTTGCAACCATGGCGGCAAGTACCAAAAACAAATTTTTAATCTTGGTTCTGCTTTAGGGAACACAAGTCTGAAATCATCTCTTGACTTGATTTTGTTCAAAAAGTATTCTGCATTTTCATAGAGTTTATCCACATGTGCCTAAATTATTCATGAAAGTATGTTATTAAATTTAATATAAATAAATATCAAAAAAAGTATATATACAATTTAATCAACCTCAAATCCGTTGCTGCCTCTTGCCTTCCAAGCCATCCACACTTTAAAATTATCTATTTTTCTACCACATTGGATTGAAAGATTTCCCAAATCATAATCAACATCGTAGTGTTTCTTCCCAGCAAAGAGATACCCTACTGAAATTCCCTGTGCTGCTTTCAATTGGCCAGACTCTCTTAGCAGAAGTACCGAACAAGGCAGAGGAGCTCCTAGCATTTTGTGAAAGTCCCAAACGACAGAATTCGCACGATGGGCTCCTTTGAGTAAATGCCTGTGCTTGTTTGAAAATATCAAACTTCCTAAATAATTATTAATAAATATTGAATAAGGTAGATGATATGGATTTATCATTTCATCAACTTATGAAATTTAAGATCAATTCGTATATACAAAATACTTAGTTACTATTTGTCTCTAAACATTTTACGAGGACACACTTTCTGTAGCCAGTACAAGTAGACAACTTTGCCACAATGTTTCCTATTTTGTTAATTCAATACTATGTCAAAATATTATTTTTGTAGCGTTTAAATAGAACAAAACAAGCTAAGAAAAATGGTTTAGGCAACTAAATTTTTATCAGCACCCCGTATTTAAGGTATCCAGTTATTTGCCATTTTTAAGACTTGGATATTATGAAAAATTGAAATCTGGCATATACATGTTTGCATACTTTAATAAGTTTTAAGTGCCTTCATCGAGCTATAAAAATAGTGAATAACATTTTTGATATACATCGTATGAATAATATTTCAGCATCGTAGAGATCGTTGGAGATAGCTACAGAAATTCTGGTGAAGTGAGGTTCAAAATTCTGTCTCGCAGACAAGCTTGTAAATATGACATATATATATATATATATATATATATATATATATTTACAATGCTTTAAATGATATCATCGTTTTCTACAAAAATCATATTTTTTTATTTCCATTCTGTAAATCAACTAAGCAAAAATTGATTTTTACCAGTTTGGAAATGGATCACATGTTTGGATTTGGATATTAGACTGTATGCCAGGCTATACATTATTTGAATTGAAAAATTGAATTAACCAGATTCTTAAAGTTGGCTAAATGCCAAATTGATAAAATATTAATTTACAAAAATGATGAAATTGACGTCATACATAAAATTATTCTAATAGGCCTAATCAAATTGGCGATTCAGATGAAGCTGTGATTATTATCAAATTACAAAGCATTAAAGCATGAAAAGTAAACAAATAGAACCCAAAGATGAACTTTTTATAATTACCAGTTTTCAAAAGAATATGATAAATAGTTGTAGACAAGGCAATAAGGGCAAAATGGTCAGCGTCTTTTAGTAAATGTAGGCTGCTTAAAATTGCATAACCTAGGTTAAAGTGATCATTAGAAATCACAACTTACTGTCCACACATGAAGTGGAACCAGGGTTAAGATAAACAAAATTTGTTGAAAAGCATAGTATAAAAATACAGTACTCAAATATAAGACCCTCTTCTTAATTATTTAAGAGTACATTCATTTATTGGAGCCGAAAGAATTTTTGCAAACACAGGTGGGTATCATTTACTTTGATAAAATCTATTTGAATGACATGTTTTTAATGGTTTTTTGAATTTTATTTCATGCGAAGTACTGTACCAATCATTTGTTAAGATCCAAAATGATAAATGAAAATTTCATACCGCCGAATGCGCCATCAATATTTAACCAAATCCTATGCTTCTCACACAAGTTTGCAATTTCATTTATTGGATCATATGCATCGGTAACTGTTGTTCCGGCAGTGGCATTTATATAAAAAGGCACTCTTCCGTTTGCCAAGGTTTTCGAAATAGCTGCCTAAATTTAAAACAATTAAGCATTTGCTATGAAAATTTACTCAATAACAATCTTCAAAGAATTTCATAAGACTATTCTTTTACTATTGCGAGCGTTTTTAGTTTAGGTGCTTAAATAAAACTCCAGTTTAATTTCTTTACCAATAGGCTTTTATGTCAAACTTTTCTTTAATATGCTTTGAATAATGATTTCATAACTTAATACCGGTTTCTATGATCTCAGATTTTGGAATGCATATGTAGGATAAGAATATAAAGTAAATATACAGTACAGCTACGTTCATATATATTCAGTCACCATACTTGATGAAATATATTTGCTATGACTAAAATTATTTGTAATTTGCAATTCATGGGCTTCCTAAAATATATTTGAAAGTTAAAATATTGCAAAAAAGTCAAATTCACTGTGAAAAATTTACGTGATTAATACATTCACAAATGTTTTTATGAATCCAGTCAGTATAGAAGGACGCGGGTGTAATTTTTTATAATCGCATTGCAACCCTTTCGCAGTGACCCAGATAACAAATTTTGGTCTAAACAACGTTGTTTTTTAGTTGTTTTTTTATGGTTGTTTTAACGTTGAAATGGTACCCTTTTGACTGGTCTAAACAACGTTGTTACAACAAAGTCACATTAGGTTGTTTTTTCTGAATAAAAAAGCATTATTTTTAGTTCGTAACAACGTAATTTTATGTTGCCCATGATTGTTCTAGCATTACTTTTATATGCAATACACCAAATTTATATTGATAATCAGTTCAAACATTGCTGTTTAAACTAACACAAGCCCAACAGAGGGCAGAACAGTAATACAATAACTACATTAAATACAACATTTGCTGAAATCTTGAATGAATGTCTTGATTTTAAATGATAATAATAAGCATAAAAATCTGCCAAATTTAACAAAAATTTAAACTTTTAAAGTTAAGTATAATTTTGAAATAATATTTTTTTAAATCGTAAAGAATCTCTTCTGCTCAAATGTAACTTTTTTATCTGACAGATAATTTGAAGGTGTCCAAATATTCATGAATAAATTATTTTGAAAATTCGCAAATTTAATATTTCAAAAAAGCTTTTTGCAATTCCGTTCTTTATATAAAAATGATCTAGTAATCAAAATGATGAAGTGAGTTCTATTTGCAAGCATCTGTTTGAATCTTAAATTATCACATTTTTAGTTGCTCAAATTAGTATTAATGGTTGTTATTATGATGTTAATGGTTGTTGCAACAACCAAAAGTATGAAACAAACATAAACAACGTAAAAACAACCAAAATTGTTATCTGGGGAGTGGGTCCACAACCCCACCACATTTTTATTATAAACATTTACCCACACCCGCTATTTTCTAAATGTCGCCCGTCTATTTCAAAACTACGCGTGTGATTGGTTCAACGAGGCGACGTCATTTCAAGTAATTAAGTCAAAAAATGTCAATCACCGAATTGACTGTTTATTAATTTTATTTAATTGAGTGAATGATGTCAAATATATTATATTATATAGATTTCGTGTTATAATTAATATTGTATTAGGTTAGTATTACACATGTAAGAAAATTTAAAGGTCCACCTGCACCCAACCGCATTTGAAATTCACCGCACTGTGCGGATGCGGGTAAAACCACTACCCGCGCGAGTAAGCCCGACTCGCGTACATCTTTGACACTCAGAATATTCCAAAATATTGAAGCTTAGCATTTGCTAATTTTTAATAAAAATTTTTCAAGCTGCATGAATTAATAATTCTGTTTTTTAAATTGCTGTTGAACAAGTTTAGAAAAACAGTAGGATAATTCACAGTAAATATGTTACCTTTAAAGCATCCATCTTCATTATTCCTAAATCATCTGTTTCTACGGGAACTATTGACTCGCTACCAATCCCGATAATTGAAGCTGATTTTTCAAGAGAATAATGACCTTCTTCTGAAGTATAAATATCAACGTTAGGCATGGAAGATGCGCCCTTTGTTTTTACTTGGGGATAATATTGATTTCTAGCAACGTTCAGAGCAAACAGCATGCTTTGTGCTCCACCATGGCATATGTAGCCTTCACCAGTACTGGGGAAATTCCATAATTTTAGAGCTTCTTTTATTACCTAAAATATTGCAGTTGACGACAGAGTTGTTAAGGAAACTTGCAGTTAAATCTAAAATGCAGTCTTGTAGCAATGTACTTTGAGAGACATTTTTCAAAAGGCTATATGTTAATAACTTGTTTTGTTTATAAAATTTTTAACAAGAAAGTCATCAAATGAATGGTAAAATATTGAGGAATTCTGAATCACTTATGTAAAGAATATTATTTTTTCTTCTACAACAAAGATCAATTTCAGATTTACACAATTTTTACTGCATTACAAATTGATGCAGGAGATTATCATGCTTAGGTAACAAAAGCTCAGAATACAGGATGGAGGATTAAGTAGATTTCAAAAAGGCTTCATTTTTACATTTTGTTCTTAGTACATTTATTTGGCAATTTTTTTAATCAAATTTGCAAATTCAAAAAACATTAATATTTCAGTTTTGGATATTATTATAAGCATATCCTGGTGCTGTTATTTGGAAAAAACTGTTCTTCATTTGTTTCCTAAAGTATTCAATAAATATGTTCAGTAATTTAATCTTCTTAAAAACGTAATATACTTGGAATTACTTTTCTTTTATTTTTTTGGGTATCTTTTTTCCTAATATGATTTGAATTTCTTTGGAGTTATGGCTCCCTGGGGGAACATGTAGTGTGCATGTTCATGTACATATACAATTGCCATTAACTATTCGATTCAATCGAAATCACTGTGTGTCGAATAATAGACTTTAGGTTCATTCAGTAAATCAATTTCGTACGAACCTCTTTCTCCATTATTGTAAAAACCGGACTCATCTCGTATGTGTACGCACTAGTGTTGAGAATTTCAGCGACCCATTGACCTCCAATTCCCCAACAGTCTCCCCAATAAAATAGCTGCTGATAGAAGTTTGGACTCATAGTGTGAACACTGAATTTGAAGACCTTTTCTAGAATACTTTTCATCTCATCAGGATTAGAAGACTCTCTACGCAGGGAAATGTCTATCTTCGTTGACAATTCTTCTGGATGAAGAAAGTTTAATACCTAAGCAATTTTGAATTATAAGTAATTATAGCAAACGGAAATAATTTATTAAAAACTATATTATTACTACAGTCCTTGTATTTGCTGGAATTTAATTGGGAGCATACACTTCACAACATATTAATCAACGATTGCTTCGAATTTATAATTTAGTTGGTTTGCTACTTTAACAATTTGTCGCTAACCTAATATTACTTGGTAGCAGATCCCAAAGTTCTCCAAATATTTCAAAAACCATATATATGCATATATACATATACATTTTTAGTCAAGCTTAAGCTTAATACTCCAAGGTCAGTTCAGGTACTAATTCATTCATTAAAGTACAAAATAAAATTTGAT
>CABFPE010000052.1:178854-201045 GCA_900660155.1 Hofstenia miamia | reverse complement strand
TAAATAAAAAACGCTTTGTATTATATGCATTAACATGAAGATGAAGAAATCGAGGGAGCTTAAGCATATGAACATGGCATGGGCATGGATCTAATTTCGATAATAACATTCACTACCCTAACCCAGCCCGCTTAGAAAATTTACTACCCGAAACGTAGATTATTGATTTGCAGTCTTTATCGGAATGAATCTAATACAAATAAAATACTGATTAAAATCAGTGATTTTCTGAGAAGGTAAATGTAGCCATTAATTTGAATTACTTAATATCGTGGGGCTTTCTCAAATCTAGTGGTTATTAATATCAGTAATTTTTGATAAATTAATCTATTATTTATGTCCGAGCCCGACCCAACTCGAAACCCGAAATCGGATCGGGTTTATTCGAGTTAGTAAGTAGTAAGCAATACATTTTATCACTCAAGTTATTAAATAATCATTTTACATCTAAAGCAATTTGTTTAAACAAATATCGAGAAATGCATACTCAAAACCGTGTACTTTACACTTAATGATAAACTTGTCTATTCTTGAATGTTTTTTGTATTTTGTAAATTAAATATTTACAAATGCTGAAATTATTCTCATTTGCTCTACAGATTAAGAAATAATTGTCCAAAATATTTTGAAATGAAATTGAGTGATAAAGTAAACCTTGTTATTATAATAGGCGGTATCACAAAAAACATTGTTTAGAATTTCATTTTTATTACAATATTATAATTATTATAATATAAAAACACAATATACATTAGATGAGTACTTTATTGTATATTAGAGATTATCAACACAAACTAAACTAATCGATAATTAAAACTAGTAATAATTGTCAATACCAATATGTAATCTACAAAGCCTAAGTTGTTGCTTAACTCCTATTTTGTCGGAAAATTTGCTTTCCATCATGTCTATTACAAATGCTGCCATGAGAAATCCTAATGGTGATCTCATAGCAACACCATTAATTTGTTTGTATAGTTGTGAAACCCGTGTTAAAGCATGATAATTAAATTAGTTCTTCAATCGTTTGATGATCAATTATTTTTCCTTTAATTTCAATTTTTTCTGTTGGTAAAATATTTACGATATGTGATATTTTTGAACAATGATACACCATAGTTTCATAGAAATTTATATTCTTATCAACATATTCAAGTTTTCTGATGAAATCAAACGTATCACAAGCATTGCATTTCTTCGGAATATAACAAGAGCAAGTTCCAGTTAATAATTGTTTCAATTTATTTCAGGGAAATGATAACATTAACTAATTTCTCAATTATTTAAATGATCAGTACAAATCATAAAAATTTTTCTAAAGAAGAAGATAGTAATCAACTGGATTTCTTAGATGCTTGCATGCCAAGATCATGGCATCAAAAGCCAGCTAACATAAATTTATATATGCCACCTAACTTATATTGTCATAGTTTTTAACAATTCTTAACATCCTTCAAAGAGCGTATAGAATATGTTCAACATACCAAGAAGTAAGCAAGGCATTTGATATAATATCAGAAATTTTCGTAAGAATGGATACTCGAATATTTTCATCAAGATAGCAATAGATAATATTTTTATATCAAAAATAATAAAGAAGATAAACAAAAAGAAATATAAATATATATATATATATATATATAATGAACAAAATCTTCTACGAAATGTTCTATAGAACAAAAAATTTATATTTTTTGGCTAATTCAGATATATAATTAAAGTTTTAGAAATATTTTATTCGGTTAAGCAAAACTGTAGTTTTTTTAAAGAAAGTTAAACAAAATTGCATTGAAGCATAAGAACTACCCTAATTTTAAAATAACTATAATGAATTTGGCATCAAATTAATAAAATGTATCGTCATTTAGCTATTAAGAGTAATTTAAATTCAAACACCTTAACACTAGAAAGTCCAACGATTCTATATTTTAAGTTCATGCCGTTGTCAGATTTGATGCATTTAAGTAAAACTAACGAAAACAAAGCAAATGAAAGGAAAGTGTCAAAAGAACAAAATAAACTGTTTTTGTATTTAAATTTTCATTACATGAGACATTATAAATGCATTTAAAATGTGCAACGTGGTCAAATTTAACCGCTCAGACTTTCTAGTGTTAAAAGAATTATTTTCAAATTTAGCTTTGAATCAAAAAACAAAAAAACCTTCTAAATAATATTCATCATCACATTCATTTTAGGTTTGTCTTAAAGTAGAGGGAAGTGAAGAGTTACCAGCTGAATTAACATCATTTATTCCGGATCTTTCAAAATTCACGCATAAAGGAAGTGTCAATATCGATAATAAAGAAATGCAATACTACTATTCTATGCAGAAAATGGGACAACGGGAGAATTACTATAAGTTCTATTACTACACTGATGGTAATAAATATGAATTTCTTAAAATATGCTTAAAGTGTTAGTCATCTTAACATATAAGGAAATCAGACTTATGCAAATACCCCACTATGAATACTTGTCAATGAGTTGCAATAACTTTGCAATCCGCGCTCAATAACAATAATCAAGACTGGAAATACTTATCTATAATCTCATACTTATTTAAAAGAAATAAATATTAAAAAAAGACTTCATAGTTCTTACTACTTATGTATTTGTTTTTTAGTCCGAATTTCAGTGTAAAGGAATAAAAATAAATTGAATTTACTACTTTTAATTATTCTTGAGTCGAAAGAACCCAATATATGTTCAAAATGCTGCTATTATCACCCGATTCTGACCGAACAATGTCGGTGAGCTCAATGTGGGATTGATTAACCCAATTCCAGCCCTGATAAGGGTCATAAGGAAGATGGAAATAGTGAACCTTTCAGATGGAATTTTACTTAAACATTACTAGCCAGGATTCAATTTAAACTAATATTAATACAGAAATTTAAACTCCTTCGATACTTCATGTAATAGAATTTTTCAACCATCGTATTTTAGGGAATGGAAACAACATTCCTTATAGATTGGACCTCTTGGGATATGATTTTATCATCGGCAGTCATTATGATCACTATAAGTTCAATTTTGATTCATTTGATACAAACGTATCTGATGCAAACTTTGAAGTTCAGAAGTCATACACATGCAAGAACTTTCCAACACCTCCAGGTACAGTACTTTTTATAATCACGATATAAATCAACTTTACAGTTTACATTAAAAACCAATTACATCTTAGATCTTTTACAAAAAACAGTGTCGAATTCAACTGATAATAATTTGAGCCTTCTGAATATCAATTTTTGCTCTCATAGCAGCGCTAAGCGCAAATACATAAACTATTATAGCTCCGTTTAATGCATAGTTCTTATTAAAATGCAAAAACGTTGCAAGGTTTGTTGAAAATATTACTTTGTTGTTCAGCATTATGAATATAGTGCTATGATAAGGGGACAAAATTTTCATTGCAATTTGATTTTTTGAAATGTTAAAATGTTGACCATTTCTTTTAGTGCAACAGTTTGTGTAATGTATTAAACAAAATAATCTTCTTTCATTGAAATTTAAATAATATATAAAAAGTAGGACCACAAATAAATGCGAATTTTATTACATAACTTGATCAAGTTCATTCATCGCACTGACACTTATATATATTGTTTAACTAATCATTTTATACCACACAGGTTGGTCCATCCATATCCGAAACTGTTCAACACCATTATAAAAGTGCTTTTAAATTTTCAGCGCCTCAATAGTAGTTAAAATATTTAATTCAGTGCCAATATACTGATTAATGATTCAAAAATTTGAAGCTACATAACTCATGTTTTCATGCCTGTAACATGTTTAAGCTAAGAGAAATCTTGAGTCTAATCATTTTAACGAACATTCAAAATTGTAACACACTTTATTAAATGTGTAAGTTAATCTGCGAAATCCCGTCGACTTAAGTTTCAAGGAGGTTGGCATTCAGCGTCACTTATGTAATAATCATAATAATTAAGTAAATAGCACTCAGCCTAAATAACGACGTAAAGGGATGGCCGTGGGAAAGGAAATGACCCTTAAGTTTGAGGATCATTAAAAGCAAAGTCATTAGGACATAAATATGTATATAAGCAATCCAGTTGAGGACTACTAGTTGGTATTAGAAAATTTAGCAGATGAAAGTAGAGGATGACGAAAATAAAGGATAACTAATTCGTTTATAGGAAAGAGACTACAAATGTACAGGCAAAAGTTAATGTTTGGAACAGGCCTTGAAAGAATCAAATTTCTTGGACTCGACTCAAATGATATGTAGGCTCGACCAGACTCGTCTCCCTAGATTTGACCCGACTTGCTCACTTGGGCATGTAGAAGTAATTACCCATTTCAAAAATATTTGATGTACCTAAGACTAATCCAAAAACTAAAACTAACAAAATGAATTTAATAAAATGGTAGAACATAATATAATAGTAAGAATCGAATGTCTCCAGATCGGCACCTGATCATTTATGAAACTCCAAGCAGATTTTGATTTCTTATCATGACAAAATTTTGACAAAAAAAATACTGAAATCTGAAAATTATGTCGTTTTATGGAGCAAAAGCTGGTGTTCAAGTCAGCTTAGATTAGGCTCAATGAATATTCGGTTTGAAAACGACAATATTTCACCAAGCAAACAAAAACGCACATTACTAGCTAATAGGTTGTGGGATAATTCGATACTTTGTTATGAATGAACTTATTTAAAGAAATAGCCTTCCACCCGACTCGAAGCTGACCCAACCCGTCCCGACCCATTTCCAACCTGGTATGAAGAATGTTAGAGAAGCAAAGAAAAAAGTGATTAAGTAAGGCAAGATTAAAAATGAAACAGAAGCACTGATTTTGTCAGTACAGGCCCAATGATTTAGAGCAAATTGGTGGAGAAACATGTGGACAGAAAGGTTGGTAGACATAGCAGCAGCAAAAGACAGAAATGTAGAAAGATAAGTTTGACATAGATGCAGAAGAAATATAGAGATTGTGAAAGCTGAAGAAAATTGAAGTAGTTCCAATAGTTGTTTGAGCTCTAAGAGTAGTAGTATCAAGGCACTGACATTATATGTCTAAAGTTAATTGCCTTTCTTGTGAAACATGACTTTATTTCAACACAAATTGAAGATTTTTCATAAAGGTTAAATTTTGTGCTTCTGTTTTAACTTGTGAAAGGTAATTGTTCAAGAATAATAAGCAGTAAGAATTTCTAATCTAATGCTTTGAACAAGCAATTGTAGCATTTACTTTGTTAATCTTTTTGTTTCCGCAAGTCATGGTAAGTGCTAGATTATAGATTATACTTATGTAAATGTTCATAAATGTGATTACTTAGTAACCTTCTAACTTGCGATTAATAAATGTTTCATGAAAATGAATGCATTTTTTAGTATTAATCTGTAATATAACAAAGAGTCGGACTTAAGTTCATATATATTCATTAGAAACAATAATGAAACTGGGTTATATAATGTAACTAAATTCAATAATTTTAGGTGGGATGCTACGGCTGAACCCATTCCGTGAATTCCTTTGGCATGGAGTACCTTTGGGTTATACAGATGATTACCTAAACTTCATAAACCACTATGGCAAAGATATCAAAGACTTGAAAGATTTCACTGTGAGAAGCATCACATATCGTACAAACATGCGGTACATTAATTCACACAATCGCAAAGGAATGTCATTCAAGTTGGAAGAGAATCATCTAACTGATGAATTTCCAGCAATAAGACAAAGGAATGGACTTCTACGTATGTTTATTGGAATGTATGAAGACCTACTTTCACCTTACACTGTCAGAGATCAAAGAGAGTCTCCTCTAACATGCACTCCTTTCAGATGGAGCATAGCGTTTAAAAAATTTTTTTATATGATCAAGGAAAATCCTCATGCAGTTTAAGGTTAAGGACGGCCTGGCAATTTGCACTGCTAAAAATAATAGTGACGCAATAAAGAAAGTTAAGAGCAGAAATTCTTTTGAAAATTTCACTCAGGTATTCAATATAATGAAAATAACAAATTTCCTTCACTTCTGAAGCTATCCCATCATTGCATTTGCTTTAAAGCAATTAGGGAGTAAATGATTACCTTAACGGTCAGTCCAAAAAATTCTTGCCTTACACAAGTAAATAATTGCAAAATACGTTTAGACATGCTTCATCACAAAGTAGAGATATATTCTTATCTGTCAAACTATTTAATCTTTAGCATAAGAGTACTTCAAATAATTGATTTTAAGTTTTTTTCTAATATCAATTGCCCCATTTTTTAATGCAATTTTTGTACAATATCATTTAAAGCAGAATATTTCAATAATTGTAGAGATGTTTAAAATTATTAATTAATTCTTAAAACATCTTCTTACATCAAATGTTGGCCTTTGAGTGAGGTGTTTTAATGACTCATTTTAGCCATTTCTACTGCAAATCGCCAGACCTTGTTTACAGTAGGCCTTGAATTGAATGCACACATTTCAAGTTGTACAACATAAATAATGGTATTTAACACTTAAATCATCAGAATTCTTTTACAATAATATAGCTCCGGTAAAAAAATGAGAAGATTTTTTCAACTACAAAAACCCTTTAACGACAGTACACAAGTATTTTCATCTCATTAAAGTGTCATTCTCTGGACGAACACATTTAGACGATCACACACAAACAACAACAGTACCAGTAAACACACCAGTTATGGACAATTGCTTTATTAATTTTCACTAAGCATGTCTTACCAAGATGCAAGAAACGTTCTGCAATATCTTTATTGTTCTAGAACTAGAGACCGCAAAACTTTGCTCAAGATATCGGGTATAAACCCAAAAACATTCTACAGAAACTTCAAAAAATTTACTAAAACAAACGCGCTAAAAGGAGGAAAGGAAGTGGGTGACCTCTTAAATTGACTGGAAATGAACTGAAAAGTTTGTCAAAATTGGTTTTACAAAACGCATTGAAATCAACCGCTCATTCGAACTCAAAGTTTCAAGAACCCCATTACAAAGTTTTCTGAGAATCGACAGTGTACCGAGCACTTTCAAAGGTAGGGATCTGTAAAAAACATGTGAAAAATTGCCACTATTGAAACATGATCACTGGATGGATTTTTCAGAAATGTTTTCATAACAGATGAGCCCATGTTCCAGCTTCTTAGAAACAAAATTTCTCATTGGTCTACGCCAGCCAAAACACCTCACAAGCTATCTCCAATTTTTCCCAAAAATGCATGGTTTGGGGGTGCTTTGGGCTATAAAGGTTCTTAGTTGAAAATTCTGGAAGGAGGTACTGTAGACAGTTTAAAGTGTACTGTTTTAGCAGAGTTTATCCCATTTGCAAACCGGTGTTATAGGACTGGTTGGATTTTTCTTCCGGAAAAAATTGCAAATTTTGCAGTGATGTGCCAACTCACCAGACCTTTCACCTATAGAAAAGTTTGGGGATCATGAAGAACGATGTGGAAAAGAAAAATTCAAAATATTCATAAACTGAAAGAAAAAATTACTTCGAGAATGCAGAAGAATTTGATGAACTCAATAAAGGATATATTTTTGAAATGTGTTCGCTCCAGAGGCAATGTTGTCTAATTTCTTTTCCATGAACTTATAGAAAACTTAATTTGCCATCGATTGATATTCTGTGCATGTTTTTTGCTAAGAATTGAAAACATTCTGTTTGTCATTTTTTAACCGGGGCTATAATTCACACTCTATTTAGTAGACTACATTGCACTATGCTAAAAATTTAAAGGAAGTTCAAAATTTTCAGAAACAACTGTTTACTAAATATAATATATTGTTATATATTTCAGAAAAAGGGAATTTAACCTAAAGCAAGAAATATATTTTTTAAAATCTATGATGATACCTTTATAAAAATCTTAAGCGCCTATAACTCACAAACTAATAAAGATGTCCAAAATCCAAGATTCATCAGGTGGCAATAAATTGCAGTTGTGGCACGACATCTGCTTTTGCGCACGTTGCGTTTACTCAGCATTTGTGCGGTACATCAACAGAAAATGGAAATAATTGACGTTTGTTGCTTGCTTCCATGGGGCTTAAAACCTGAATTTCTGAATATTATGTACGTGGAGATTTTGAATATTTTTTAAGGAACCTGATTTTTTCATTGAAAATTAATGACATTTTCATGTACTTTAGCACAATGATTCAACATTATATGAAGGCCAAGAGCGTATCTAGCAATCCCTTATGAGAGGACATCACAATTGTAATCGTTTTGTATTCAATTACGTGACAAGATCCTTCCACATCTGTCAAAATATCATAAATATTTATCTTTATAATGCATTTTACACTTTAGTACTTATTTTTTAAATTTTTGTAAAATACTTAATTCTTAAGCCATAAACATAATGTTGGAAGCCTGAAAAGAGGGCGTTGCCCCCACATCACCTTGTTTGGAGAGAAATTGTTCGAAAATGTGAGCAAAACTTTGTCTTTTTTAAAGGCTTCCACAAGGTGTAGGTGCAAAATATTCAATTGAACATTTATTAATGTGATTTTTTCGAATAATATATTGAAGGCAATATTTATCGTATCTTAGGAACACCTAGAGAATTACGGCCGAAAGTTGACGTTTTTGAGGGAGGTCAATTAAGAAGTGGAGAGAATCCTGACTCTCTAGATTGGAGACTTTTTGGTGCTGTGTCACCTGTTAAAGACCAGGTAGTTTTTTACTTTAAAGTTAGTTTTCTTGCATAATAAAAAAATATTTTGTTGCAATATCAAGTTAGTTCTTCATTAATTTTATAGTGAATATATATATATATATATATATATATAGTCTTACAGATAAATTCGGAATTTTTTCAAAGCCCAATTTTATTAATTGAATAAACAATGTTCAAACATTAAATAGGTATATAACAGGATTGTTAAGGAAACAAATATAATTTTAATAAATGTCGCTTCCATTAGTTGCAATCATACTTTAATTCTAGCAGGGGATTTGCGGCAAGATCTCACAAGAGCACTTTCATTGATTTTGGGCATTTCTCGCTAAATAGAAGCATAAAAAAGCTCATCAACACTGGCTTTTGGTGATGCTTAACATTTGCCTGAACGACGCCCAACACTAAGTAATCCATTACATTCAGATCTGGTGATTTGGGTGGCCACATTCGTGAACCTATGACGAAAGGGACTCTTCCATGCACGAAGTTCTCATTCGTCCTTGATTCATGCGAAGGCGAAATCTCCAATTTAAACGAATTTGTTCAGCCCAAACTGCTGTGCTATCCAGGGCAAGAGAACATCATTATTGAGTGGACGTCGCACTGTGCAGACCGACAATGATCTCTTCTTGGCATGCTGAGTCATTGATGTGGTGAAACTGGCAAAGATTGATCGGTTAGGGACATTACATAAAGTCTAACGTTCACTATTAAAAATGAAAAATCGTCACCGGGATTTGATAACTTACCGAGTTTGTTTTTCGAACAAAATGCTCTGTTTATCCATACCTATTCACTATTTATATAATTTGCCCAAAATCATTTCCATGATTCTANCCACATCACCTTGTTTGGAGAGAAATTGTTCGAAAATGTGAGCAAAACTTTGTCTTTTTTAAAGGCTTCCACAAGGTGTAGGTGCAAAATGTTCAATTGAACATTTATTAATGTGATTTTTTCGAATAATATATTGAAGGCAATATTTATCGTATCTTAGGAACACCTAGAGAATTACGGCCGAAAGTTGACGTTTTTGAGGGAGGTCAATTAAGAAGTGGAGAGAATCCTGACTCTCTAGATTGGAGACTTTTTGGTGCTGTGTCACCTGTTAAAGACCAGGTAGTTTTTTACTTTAAAGTTAGTTTTCTTGCATAATAAAAAAATATTTTGTTGCAATATCAAGTTAGTTCTTCATTAATTTTATAGTGAATATATATATATATATATATATAAATAGTCTTACAGATAAATTCGGAATTTTTTCAAAGCACAATTTTATTAATTGAATAAACAATGTTCAAACATTAAATAGGTATATAACAGGATTGTTAAGGAAACAAATATAATTTTAATAAATGTCGCTTCCATTAGTTGCAATCATACTTTAATTCTAGCAGGGGATTTGCGGCAAGATCTCACAAGAGCACTTTCATTGATTTTGGGCATTTCTCGCTAAATAGAAGCATAAAAAAGCTCATCAACACTGGCTTTTGGTGATGCTTAACATTTGCCTGAACGACGCCCAACACTAAGTAATCCATTACATTCAGATCTGGTGATTTGGGTGGCCACATTCGTGAACCTATGACGAAAGGGACTCTTCCATGCACGAAGTTCTCATTCGTCCTTGATTCATGCGAAGGCGAAATCTTGAATTTAAACGAATTTGTTCAGCCCAAACTGCTGTGCTATCCAGGGCAAGAGAACATCATTATTGAGTGGACGTCGCACTGTGCAGACCGACAATGATCTCTTCTTGGCATGCTGAGTCATTGATGTGGTGAAACTGGCAAAGATTGATCGGTTAGGGACATTACATAAAGTCTAACGTTCCCTATTAAAAATGAAAAATCGTCACCGGGATTTGATAACTTACCGAGTTTGTTTTTCGAACAAAATGCTCTGTTTATCCATACCTATTCACTATTTATATAATTTGCCCAAAATCATTTCCATGATTCTACCTATACCAAAAAAAGAAAAGTCATTGGTCCAAATAATTAAGGTCCTATATCAATCACACCTCTTCTATCAAGAAATTGTGAAATGTTACTTTCGGAATCACTCTGAAGCGGCCCCTATGAAGGATGGCTTTGTAACAACCAGTTCGCCCTTAGGTCTGGAGGATCCCATAAATCTGCTTTGCTGAAAATTATTGATACCTGCAGGTCCTTTGATGTGCTTGATTTTGATTGCATTTGTGTCCTGTCCCTAGACTTAAGTGAAGCAGTTGATAGGGTTCCTCATGGCTTTATCATTTCCCAACTCAGAAAAATTCAACATTTGAATAACGCCATAATTAACTTGTGCGTGGATTTTCTGTCTGAAAGATGTCACTTCACAGCAATTGATGGACAAATATCCGCAATACTATTAATGGCGCACCATTTTTAACGTTATTTATGATTACTTGCAGGCATCAATGTCTAACACAACCATGGTTAAGCTTGCAGATGATAGCAATCTCATTATAGGTATTAAATCTGATTTTGATCCTACAACAGAATTGATGGTATAGTTGCATAACTGATGCTATGAACAGAATTTCAGACTTAATGTGGATAAGAAAAAACAACTGATTATTCCATTGAAGGTAATTCCTGTGTGTCCAGTTTCTTTCAACAGAGTTTCATCTAGTTACATTTTGGGAGCCACATTTGATGAGAGGCTATCGTTTAATGAACATGTCGAAAAACTATTAAGACCTGTTAACACTGTTCTCTTCCTGCTTTGAAAATTCAAAACATGGATAATCAACTGAAGAGCTCTCCAGAGACAAGATTTTGTTGCGTAGAGAATACAGCACAGTTGCGGAAAAAGTTGCGTAAGGGGTTGTGTAAAAATTTAACTATTCTAATTTAATCTTTGCAAAACCAGAGCATAGCAAAAATATTTACTTGTCCTTGTCGGTAAGCGAACAAAAAATTAGATGTTCGTTTAAGTTTTCAACATTCAATTTTCAAAATTTGGGTGGCAACACATCATTAATACACGTTTTTTTCCGAAACTAACGTATTCTAGATATTGTTCTGGTGAGCCATTTATCTGGTCGGTCTTGATTTAGACAAGTTTTTCGATTTTTCCATTATCCGGGTTCTTTGATAAGCCAGTTGTCAATTTATTCTTGTGAGACTCAAAATTCAACTCTTTTTTCAAAGAGTCAATGAAGTTTTGCTGCTGACAAAAATAAATTCATTCTTTAGATGACTATTTCCCATATATTCGACATAGAACTGTTGGTAAAAATCTTCTTACCTTACACGCAGGGACGGACCCAGCTATCTTTTTGACAAAGGTATTTGAATGTGGGTTTCTTAGGCTTGCAGCGACGAAGCCAATCTCAACTCAAACTGAAGTAAGACAAGGCAAAACGCGGGCAACACGATATAATTGCTTGAATGAAAGCTGGATTGACTCGATTGTTGTGTTATTTTGCGACTCAATAAATAACGCAACTAAAGTTGCATATTGGAAAAAATCGGTTAAAGTTACTTTTTAATAAGGCAACCAAATCCGGTCTTTGGAGCTCTTTATTATATGAATCTCTTATAATGAGCAAACTGCGGTATTGCTTCACTGTATAGGGAAGCAGCTCAATTGTTCTAAAACAAAAAATAGTTTGTTTTCAAAGTAAAGGTAAATTGATTACAAGTTTTACTTCAATTCATGATGTTATCAACTCTTTATATAAAGATATTATTAATAATGAAGATCATCTTCTTTTGGGAGCATTCCAGAACGACAGCCTTATGCTCTAGAAAGATTTAGACAGAATTCACCTAAAACACAAAAACAACTACACTGAAAATTTGAGAATGTGTTCCTCTCTTCTCCAGTCAATGCCTCTTATCTAATAATAAGATATTTTGATGTATTTCAAAATATTTAATAAATCACTTACATAAGATCTATATTCTTTGAGACGAATCGAGTGATTGATTTGAAAGCTTTTGAAAGGTCTATGCAATTCTTATTGTCAAGAATTGAGCTCTATGACTCGGCAAAGTAAAGCCGGTGATTTAAGATATTGTAAAATTCATAAATTCAATTATTGATTTTTAATTAAAAAGTGATTTAATTCATAATAAATAATATAAAGCTAATGAAAGTTTCAACCAAATATTATCAGCCAGCCGTAATTCTGATGTTTGTGTAGTAGAATTTATTTTCATCACTTCAGGTTTTGTAATCAAGCAAATGTATTTCAGGATTTGCTAAGAGTGGTATAAGACAAACAATTAATCTTCAAATGCCATTTTTTCTTTGATCTCAAGTAAATTCAAATTATTATTATAATTATTATTATTATTAATAATATTATTATGGCTGGTGTTGAATAGAACGGTCGGGTTTCTTGGGCTCTCCGCGATGCTGTAATCAGCAAGTTGTTCGGCGGATTTACGTCCCTCGATGCAGCGGCTTTTTTTCTTAAAGATATAAAGAAAACGCCGCTGCATCAGATGTTCGCTAACTCTCGTGCTGAGACTCTCTTACATCTCTTCAAAACTGCGCACTTTTCTGAAGAATATATATATATACTGAAGATAAAATTGTTGTTATAAAAAATTGAAAAACACAGTTGTGTAATGGTTTTAGAAGACGATCCCGAAAATTGTGCGTAAATATTAAAGAAAATTAAGCCTATCAACAGGTGAAATTGAAACTTTGTTGAAATTAATGTTATAACTTGAGCTATCTGTTTTTTCTATAAGTTTGCATTATTCAAAATTCTCTTTCTTCACATGTATGCGTACTCAATGCATGGTGAATTAACTACACATTTCATAGAGTTTTAAATGCTTCATTCAGCGATTTATTTGCATAACAAATAAATGTATCATCAGATAGTTGAATTCTTTCGGAGTCGGTTTTTCATAACAATATTAAAAAAATAAAGGTCCAAGGATCATATTCTGAGGAACACCACTATTAACTGACTGCCAATCACAAAGAGCATCATTTAATTTTTACTGCCTCAGGCCTATATAGTTATATAAGTACTGTTTTGGGAAGAACGTAGATACATTTATTTTTTTATCAAAATCTGGGGATTAATAGAAACAAATCCTTAAAACCGATGAGTGTTCCAACAGCACCCTCTATGAAATGAATTCAGAAATGCTTGCAGAACCATACCGCGTATATGGCTGAATACCAAGAAAACAAAAAAATAGTTAGATATTCTAGTGCTTTACGTGATGTGCGCCATAGTTAGCATATAACTAAGGACAAAAATATAAATTGTATACGCAATTAATATGTGATATTTAAGCAAAAATTTACGGAACAACTTACTGATCACCTGATGAAATTAATAAAATATAGGTTTTGTGGCATAAAATGAATATTTCTCAAAAAATAATATAATTTATACTATTCTTAGTGATTTTTTTCCTAACATGTTTTTAGGAAAGCTAAAAAACTAGGGTAAATTTGATGTATAATAATATTTCTCAAGAGAATGCTGAGGAAGCACGCCTAGATAGAGTTAAAACAATCCTGGAAATGCTACCTTTAATGCATTGGTTAAAGATTAATTTTAAAGGTGCAACAATAGATATCATGTAACTAAGACTTTGTTTATTACAAAATATAAATTTGATAAATAAATAAAATGATGTGATTTAGGCAACGTGTGGTTCTTGTTGGAGCTTTGGATCAACTGGTGCAATTGAGGGTGCATATTTTTTGAAGCACAAGGTCCTTAAGAAGTTCTCCGAACAAAACCTCATGGACTGCAGTTGGCCGCAGGGAAACAATGCATGCGATGGTGGAGAGCAATGGAGAGCATTTGAATATGTAATTAACAACACGGGGCTAATGAGTGAAAGGGGATATGGACACTACCTTGGACAAGATGGAAAATGTCATTTCAATAAATCAAACGTTGCAGTTTCAGTACAGTCATATGTAAACGTCAAAAGCGGTTGGTAATTCTTCGTACAAATATAATTCAATTTTGAAACAAGCATTTACGTTGCTTATACAGTCACAAAAAACACTTAATCATATTAATGAAATAATTACTTTTGAAATTTCAATATTTTGCTGAGAAATTTTTGCCCGAGTTGCCTAGGTTCATCAGATTTTTAGCATAACGAATTAGATATTTGAATAAATTTGTTGAAAGTATTACAATGTATGACAAATTTAGCATGGAACATTTTAGATTGCAATATACGAATTTGTTTCTTTTGATTCCGACAACTACTAAATGTAATGACCACTTAAGGATTACTTAATTTTTTTTAAGATATGTGTTAAAAATATCATTGAAAAAAACACTTCTATAGGTTAGATGGCCTAAAACTAGTGACAGCCTTGTCAACGAGCCGACATTTCCAAGCTCGGCTCGGCTCGCCACATAATATCTTTGAATGAGGCTCGTTTTAGCTCGGTATTTTTTAAAAATATTGTGTTCAAAGAATTTTTTACATAGCTCTTCCTATTATTTAATAAGCATTTCTTAAATAAGATTATAGGAAAGGCATACTGACTGCAAAAAATATGAAAAATCTCCATAATCAAATTAACAAGCAGAACTATAAACTTGCTTTGTATAAAATAGGCTCGGTTTGGGCCCTTTGTATATCAAATACTGTGCTTAAGCTCGGCTCGGTTCGGCTCGGCTCGTTAGAAGCTCGGCTCGTTGACAAGTCTGACTAGTGAATAAGCCAATTCCAATTTAGTTTTTAATGGAACTAATTGAGAAATATTGCAAATAGCCCTATTTGGTACTGACATTTTTCCAAAAATGAAATCATGTTTGCTTAAAGCAATGCCTTGACTGATACTAATATTATCCGATGCCGGTAGATACCAGAATAATTGGAGCCAATATCGAAAGATATTGATTCTGATTTACGTTGATTTTATGGCCTACTAATCATTATAAGGAGCTACATTTATTGTTGCTAAGAGCATTAAGGTTCATAAATATTATTTCAGAACGTTCTACTTCAAGTCGTTACATTTTTTTCATCCTGAATTTTGTAATTCTACCATGAATCATTCAAGGTTCAAAGTAGGGCGTCTCATTCTTCGCACTAAAGCACTGGTTTGATGTTCTGTTATTCTAGTTATACTTGATGCCAATATCAATAACTAATATTCAAAGCGATCGTATTTTCTCAACTAATATCATTAAAGCGAAACATTCAAAGCAAATAACTTAGGTCCCTACTTATTAAATTGCTTTCTATTATTACCAAAGCAATTGACAAAAGCATGATTTTCAAAATGTTACTACCCCAAGCTCAATATTAGCAATTAATGCTTTGGCTTAGAAAGGGTACCTTTTAAATGAAACTATAGTGTATTATTTATTCTTGCCTCGTTTATGAATTTTAAGAATTTTAGGTGATGAAAATGCTCTAAAAGAGGCATTGAATATGTATGGTCCGTTATCTGTGAGCATTGATGCCTCTCATCCAAGTTTGAGTTTCTATGCAAACGGCGTATATAATGAACCTGCATGTAAAAATAGTATATACGATTTGGACCATGCAGTACTTTTGGTTGGATATGGAACACTTGAAGGAAAAGATTATTGGTTGGTAAAAAATAGCTGGTCAACCAATTGGGGAAATGATGGATACGTTCTGATGGCACGCAATCAGAACAACATGTGCGGTATTGCAACAGATGCCTCCTATGTCACAGTGGCTTAAGATACTACTCGTCTGATTTACATGATTAAATTATATTTTATTATGAATGTAAGCAGAGGAATATGAAAACTCTCAGTTCTTATGTTCTAAAACTTCCATTTAATAATTGATATCTATGTCTTTCTAAAAAGCAATTCATTAATGTTAAGAATACTAAATATCACATTTTTAAAAATTTTGAATTTCTGCAATGATAAGCTTATTAAAAAATCACAATTAATACAAAATTACTATTGTTGGGAGGGGGGTAAAAATACTCCAGATTTATTTTTGATATAGTAATGCTATTGTCATGAAGTTTGGCACAAAAGTACCATGGAATGAAAACTTTCAAAAAATTTCAAAAAAACCATTTTTATCCAGACATTTTTGCTGACGTCAGCATTTCTTTTACAAAATTGGGTAAAATTCTAAGAGATGTCATATGTCAAAATGGTTACTATTTTTTGTACAACTTATATTTTTTCTTTTCAAAACACATATTATAATGTAGTTATTAATGCTGATGTCAGCATTTTTTTGTTTTAGTCTAGTTATTTTTATATTTCTTTATTAAAATTAATGTAGATCACAGTTGACAAAATAGTCATAATTCCAACACAAAAAATGCCTTTGCCCTAAAATTTTCACAGAATGGGCAAAATTAAATTTAATGAGGTGTGAAAAATTGAGCCAACCTTTCAAATTAGATTTAGAAAAAGTTAATAATAAAATTTCACATGGAGGAGGGGGGGGGTAAATGTACCCTTGTGAAAAATAGGGTTAAGAAGAAGTATTTCTTATTGTTACAGCATTGCATACAAAGATAACGGATACTAGACAACAAATGTTGATAAAAAGTTGCAACAATAATGTCAAAAAAGGCACAATGCAAGTTGAATTACTTAATATTTGCAAATATTGAGATTTATAATAAATTTGCAAGTGTTTCAATTTTGTACTAATTAAGCTAATTGTAGCTAATTGTATATCTTGACCAAACCTTCTTGCAAATGTTTTTGTAAAAATGAATGCAAATGTAATCTATAATTTCTTTTTTGAACTTACCCTCTTCATTTGGCACTCTTTTATATAAAAGCAAGTTATTCCAGTTCTTATTTGTGCACATTTGAAATGATTTATTTTAAATTAAACTGCTTTTCCAATAGTAAAATTTCATTTATTGAATGCACAAAAAAATTAATTTTTTCAAAAGTTACTCGTTTGTTTAAAAAGTTCTACAAATTAATTACAGAAAGTTTTCAAGGGTTTATTGATATTGAAACACATTTTTTTTTGGCCCGCATTGAATTTGTCCATTTGAATTTTTTAAAAATTATTTTCTAGTTTGTTAACAAAGTACTACAATTGGAGGCAGTTGATTACTTCTTCTTTCATTAGTGAGCTTAAGTCGTATTTTTATGTCAAAAAACTTGGCAATATATGAAATGCATTTTATAATTATTGCCATTTTCCTGATTATAGACATATGTTAAGCGAAGCTAAATTTGCTGTAAGACATGTAAATTGTGTAGTTCAATAAAAATTTTTTATTTCAATGCTGCTTGTTTTCAAGATGAATTTGTAAGGTTCTTATTAAACGGTAAATTTTTTTATCATTATTAAGATAAGATAAGATTCTTTATTCAGATAAATATTTACAATCAAAAACTGATAATTTATCTGAATAGCGACAAAAATATACAAACATACATACAATTACATACAAAACAAAAAATAATATTCAATAAATCCAGCAGGGTAAGGAGAAATTATTTGGAGATTTGAAGTGCGGTCGGGTTGCTCAATAATCTTGGTTATAGAATTTGTATCCTAGCCATGATTGACTCGTGATATACTTTTGCTTGAGGTAAATTTCAATTTACTTTTTAACCCTAAGCGCACTGAGGTATAAAATGTCACTAACGTACTGAGGGGGCCGAATCGGCCCCCTCTTTTACTTCAAAACGATTAAAGATAAACTAAGGAGCTTTAGCACAGTGAAAGTTAAACCTTTGAACTACATCTTTACCAATTTTTAAAAAAAGATACTAATTGGTATTGATGTTATAGGCGAATAAATTTGTGCCGTCACAAATGTTTAGAAAAATAAAGGTGAAAAGAACCTAAATGAATTGAGCATTAAAAATAAAAAGCAGTTTATTTAGCTCATATTCCTTCTAGTTATTGTTAAAGACTTACTCTAACAGGAAAACAAAGAAATACGCTGATGGTAAGCCATTTTCATAATTTTGAATAAACTGACATTTCTAAAAATGAATGAATAAATTAGAAATAATGTCAATGAATGTTTATCTATGGTTCAAAAATCAAATACGTAACATAATAACATATATTAACTTCACTTTCAAGTTCAATGTTCAAAAAAGTTAAGAGATAATGTAAAATTTCACAGCAGACAACCCCCTTGCCCCATCCCAAGTGGTTGCTATTTTTCACTCCGGGGTTCAGCATCACTACCTCTAATATAACTTAGGAGATTTTTTATATGGCATGTAATTATATTTGGTCAGTATTGCCTTTCTGTATTCAAAATATAGCACCAAATGAAAATGCAATATCTTCCTAAATTTGAGATCCTGGCCCCTCCCCTGATGACGCTATGCCACTGATTTTCACAACAGACCTTTTAAAACCCTTTTATAAAATAAACTATTTTGTTGCCAGTATTTTATTGCTACCGTGGGTCCAATAACGAAAAATTATAGTACTAAAGTATATAGGGCCCGCATCGCCGCAGAAGTTTAAAAGTTTTTTTCACTTTAGCGTTTTTTGACAAGCCTGGCCCTTAAAAATGATGACTCAATCAAATTAATTATATAAATATATAGACATCTATCAAAATTTTTACTATTTTAAATGCATGCTGCACCAAAAAACTTATATATTTTTTGCTAAAATCAATTTTTTAAGACCCTCCTTGACACAGGCCCTGATAAAAAAATAATATTCCACTTTAATATTTTTTTGAGAAAATTCAGAAAAATCAGCTAAAAAATTAATTTCAAGCAAAGTTATTGACAAAAAACGGCATGTGGGGCCGAATCGGCCCATCTCAGTGCGCTTAGGGTTAAAAGCTCATAATTATTCAAAGGTCTTTATCTCTTTAAGTAATGAATTCCATGTTCGGATACCGGTATTAATGAATTATTCTTTCACGACTTTTTTTCTGTACTTAATGCAGGTAAAAGGTTTTGATCTGGAGTTCTGTTTATGAATAAAATTAGGCATTGAAATTATATCATAAGGTGGTAAGTTCTTGATGAGTTTAAGAAATGTCAACATAGTATTCAAAAAGAATAATCTTGAAAAAAGTGTGATTTGGAAATAGTCTTTAGCTCTGGAAGAATATTTCTTTGAAACATTTAGTGCCCATCGTAATTGCACATCAAGTTTCCTAAAAAAGCGTCTCCTATATCAGTAAATAATATATTGCATAATTTAGGTGACTCATTATAAATTCATGAAAAAATTGAATTATTTCAAAAGCTGGTAATTGCATTATTATCATTAACATGTTTTATATACCAATTGCTAATTTTTGAAGTATTGCATTAATTTGAGTTTCAAAAATTAGCTTAGAGTCAAAAATTACTTCTTTGTACATGAAATTATCTACAGTCAGAATGCTAGTATTATTGAGATTAAGGGTTAAAGCTGAAACATCATAATAATTTTGAGTGGGCTTCAAAATACAAAATTGAATTTTATCTTAATTTATAAGCAACTAGTGCATCTGGAAATTTCATAGGTATCTGTGATGATTATTCCATTTGGATTTTTGATGCATTCATACAATTTGATTTAGATTTCTTACGATCTCATGAATTTGTTTCCACTATGACTTTTGATTTGGTAGACAGGTGTATAATGTATTCGTTGTACGTCTTGTGATTTGCAATATTGGAGACATTCCTTACATTTTTTATATGTAACAAAATTTCTATCCGTTTTAGAAGTTTTAAATATTCTATATGCAATATATTTTCGCGAATTAGTGTTTTACAAAGTTAATTTATCCATGGTTTACTGTGTGCAGATGTTTGAAGTGCTCATATAATTTGATTTAATCATAATTTTTCTTTGTCGACAAAATTTATTGAGATAAAATTATAAAATTTCTAAAAAATGTATCAGCATTGTAGTTGCATATGGGGCAGCATCCACAGGAAGCAAGTTTTCTGAAAAAATTGAGGATTTAAAATTGTTTATATTTTCATTACTTTTTCACGGGTTTTATCCACTTTGTGGCATTATTCGAAAATGATTCAGATTTGGAAAACACAGTAGATGTAATGCAGTTGTCAGAAAAAAAGCATTCAGATGAGTAAAAATTATAAAATAATACACTATTTGCTTAGGAAAGCACAATGTAATCAATTAGTGTGGTACTTGATAATGTGATTCTAGTCGGCTATGTTGCATTAGTTAACTTTAAATCGAAACCAACTAATGCATCATTGTGAACGAGTTATCTACAGTAAGTAGATATCCAGACGTTGAGATAATTTATGCAAATAGCTCCCTGATGCACGCCTTTATTTATTGTATCCCAGTTAGAAAAGCGCTGTTGACCTTAACCAACTTAAATAGATTTTTAATATGATCTATATTCTTTGAGACGAATCGAGTTATTGATTGACTTAAGCTTTTGAAAGGTCTATGCAATTCTTATTGTCAAGAATTGAGCTCTATGACTCAGCAAAGTAAAGCCGGTGATTTTAAATATCACACCCATTTTCAAGATATTGTAAAATTCATAAATTGAATTATTAATTTTTAACTAAGTGTGCTTTAATCAATAATAAATAATATAAAATTAATGAAAGTTTCTACTAAATGTAATCAGCCAGTAGTAATTCTGATGTTTGTGTAATAGAATTTATTCTGTAATCAAGCAGTAGCATTTCAGGATTTGCTAAGTGGCATAAGATATACAATGAATTTTCAAATGCCAATTTTTCTTTTATCTCAAATAAATTCAAATTATTATTATTATTATTATCATTATTATATATTCTTTTATTTTACAAATACAACTAAATCGAGGCATACAAAGTATTTGCAACTTTCCGACCAAATCTTTTCAAACTACCCACTGGAGATGCCAGTAAGGAATTGTGACCTGCAACTGTTTGAGATCCAAACACAGTTTCGAGACTTGAAAATAATCACAAATTATCTATAGCCAATCACTACGACAAGTGACCCCAATATATTGAGTTGAACTGAATTTAAAGAGGGTCTTCACTTGAAATTGGTAGCAAACCAGCAGGATCAGGTACTGAGAGATTCCTAACGTGGCGCATCAATTTTAAACATTCAATTCATTAAAGTTATAATCGACTCCTTTTAGCTGATTTATTGTAAATATCAGGTTTTGACAAGTTTAAACTTTTTATTATGAGATTAGTTATTGTTTTTCTCTGCTGTTTGATTTTTTTCCGCAACATTCACAGTACTAGCCACTTCGCCGCGTACATACTTCTGATGTTCCAATTATGTTTCGAAAAAATTATAATTCACTACCACATGCTGAATTAAAAATTATTTTTTATAGATTTAAAATGATTTCTAGAATAATTTCAAATATATTTTTATATTTTCTAAAAAAATTTTTTAGAGCACATGCGAGTAAATCTTCAACCTGACATAATTGTCATGAACATGCACCTGGGAGGAAAACTACTATTTTAATAAAAACCAAGCATACGAAAATTGCAGAAGCTATCGTCATAAAAGAAACTAAGAATCTATTAAATAAGTAAATTCTAAACATAGAACTGTAATTTGAAAACTATAAATTTTGCATTTGCCACCATTATATATATATATATATAT
>CABFPE010000052.1:146968-166283 GCA_900660155.1 Hofstenia miamia | reverse complement strand
GAGAAAGAGAAGATAGACAAGTACAGAGAGTTAGCAGAGGAAATAGAAAGACTGTGAAAGTTAAAGAAAGTTGAAGTAGTCCCAGTAGTTGTAGGAGCACTAGGAGCGGTGAGTAAGAAGCACAAGAGATACTTGGAGGAGTTGGGAGTACCAAAGTGGGGAGGAGCAGTAGCACAGAAGGCAGCATTGTTAGGAACAGCTAGAGTCCTGAGGAAAGCTCTCAGACTCCCTGGGAACTGGTGAGTTCCGCGAGCTGAGAGGGATACCAGCATAAAGCTGTGAGAAGTAGGAATAAAACTAATAATAATAAACTGTTATTTTTAAACATTTATACAGGTTGAAATAAACAAGAATCGATAAAATTAATAGTAGAAAATCGTATCACAATATGTCATGTTTTTCAGAGGAGAATGTTGAACTAAATCTTTTAGAGATTGATCGTAACTAGGGATGCGTGGAATATATCAATTTCTTTTCTACAACTAAAGACCAAAAATGATAGGTAAAAATGAAAATTGTGATATCAGACATACCAAACCCCCCTGTAAATGTACATACCACCCTTTGAAATATCCCAGTTCCATAAATGTGCAAAATCACCTAGGTTGATATGATTATTTAAGTTTTATAGAAGTTTTGTCGATAAAAACTTAATGAAAAGTAATAGCTTATCAGTAAGAAAGTATAAATTATCATACACATTTTTTATGTTTTACATTAGTTTACATATATTTTTAACATTATAACAAGAATGTATGACAGAGTGAGAAAAACAATATTTAGGGTTTTAAATATCCATAAATTTTGAACTATAGCAGATAGTTGTAAGCTATATTAAAATACATTCATTGCCTTTATTAATGTTACAGTTAACATTAACAAGCAGATTGCAATACGTAATATTATAAAAAGTAAAAAAAAGTAAAAAAAATACCAGAATCATCGAAGGCTCTCAAACTGCTGAGGTAACATTTAAGAAATTGAAAGAAAATGTTTTTATCAAAAACTAGAATAATGGCAATTTCAAAGAGAGAAAAGTACTTTAAAGTTGTGGGATAAAAAATGGATACAATAAGAATTCAAAGAAAAGAAAGGTGACTGCAAAGTTGCAATTGCAGTAAACAATCCTAGTCAAAGATTTGCAATTTTTTTCTTATAAAATTCTGATCACACAGCAATTGTTACCTGGACATTTTCATCGGGCGGAATTTCTGTAAAACTGCTCAAATTTCTTATGGTCTCATTGGCACCAGATTAAATTTTTTTCCTTCAGTGTATGTTAAAGTACATCTAAAGCTATCCACTGCACAAGATAAAAAAACAGCTGCCCAAAAAATTTGTAACTTTATAGCTGTGACTAATTTACTTGTTATTATTGATAACTTTTCTGCTTCTTTTAATATAAATTTATCGAATCTCTAGAAACACTTTGAATTAACATTGTAAAATAATTAAAATATAACACATTTTCTTTCCCGTAATTTTTATTCAATCAATATATTTGTTATTATTAAATATCTATGGCCCATTACAGGCCTAAGCAACTTCATAAGCACACTGTAATTGAAGCCATATTATTATTCTTAATTTAACCCTATTCCACTAGAAATTTTTCAAAAGTTGTGATGACATCAACAAAAATATTTAAACACCTATAATCTCACGAACTAACGAAGACATTTAAAATCTAAAAACACCACAAGATAGAGATTTGTCTCCTCTTTTCCTCTTAAATTCGCGACCTGGCCTACGACGCGCCTGGACGGGACTCACACAGATTCTCTTCAGAATAATAAATACTTCAGGGAAGTTGTCATTGCACTAGGTATGGAAATAATTTGAATATTTTTACAAAAATCGGTTTTCTCATTGAAAAAAAATCATATTTGCAAGTAATTCAGGCATAAGAATACATGTTTTAGTAGCAATCTTCACCATTTCATGATCGCGCCTTACCCCATAGATGTGTAGATGTAAAAAACAGTCAATATTTCTTAACAGACTTGGATAAAATTGTTCATAAATGCCGACAAATGGATTTCTTTTTTAAAAAGTAACACTAGAAGAAATAGGGTTAAAAATACATTTAAAATTTTCCTTAAAAAATAATATTTCTGTTACCATATAATTACCGTATAAACACTCATATTTGAAATATTCTGAAATATTTATTGTGCAGAGGTATTTTGGCAACTTAATGACGTCATTCTGATAAGTTACCGGTTATTTAATTGTAAGCAATTGACTAAATTTCTTATCTTATATTACTGAATAATTTATAATTTTGTTATCTCTTCACGTATTTTAAAAAATGTACATGCTTTTGATACCTTAAAACCGATTGTGAGTAAATAAGTAAGAAAAACCTAAGGCATGTACATTTCAGAGGGTTACACTGCTTCAATATTCAAAATTGCATTATTTTCTTACAGTTCATATGATACTACATAAATTCAGATGGTAGAACTGCATACTTTACCACCTTCACTTTAGAAAAAATCGATTAAGAACATCCAAGGCATCTTGAAATTCAGAAATTTCTTTATTAACAGCCCGTTCTCCCAAAAGACGTATTCTGATTCCAGCTAATAGCGGTCTTTAGATAAATGACCAATTAAAATTTCAGAATCAGTCGTCTGTAATATATTGCTGTGGAATTATAGCAAAGAAAAGTAGGAATTTTGGCACAGAATAATGTCGGTGCACAATAACAAAACGAACTATTTTAATCAACAGTTACTAGTTTATTAATATTTCATTTATATATATATATATATATATATATTCTATGTATATATATATATATATAAGAGAAAGTCAAAATTACCCATGCTTCGAACTGCAGACTTTAACTCAAACGCTGCTAAGGTTCCAGATTTATCTTCATCGTGATTTACAAAGACTTTCTAAAAATTAAATATAAAACCAACAAGATAAACTAAACCAAAATCAAAATGATGCGATCAATGTCAAGAATTCAACAAAGTATATTCTAAAATGCGATGTAATGTAGGAAATCAGAATTAACTTGTATTTAATAGTCACTATCAAGTTTGTATGAAAAATATTTGGCAATAAAGCATACATTTGACAATGTATTTATGCTGGCTTATAATGTTTACATGGTTTGTTGATTGAAATAAAAATACTGATTTCTATAAAAACTGTGATGATATTAATTTTTCATTTTACACTTGAAAGATGAGTAGATGCTTGCTTGCTTTTATTGCTACGCACACGCTTTTTAAAACAGGAAAAGCCCATTTTTAGATCAACCGCTTGAAAACAATATAAATACATGAACATATATTAGAGATTTTCTTAATAAATTTCATTCGGAAATTGGAGTTTATATTTCAACGGAAACTGTGAACCCTTAACTCGATGGTCTGGGATTTTCTATGAAAAGTTTCAAATGCAACCATCCCATCGCGATCGTGATGATGTTAATTTCAACTTAAAATCCCTACTCTCAATATCTGCTGTAGTTTCTTACTCAAGACGTTTGATATGTACTGATCTTGCTGAACAAATGGGTTTTGTAGTGCAGAAAAATATGCAGTCTATTCTGGAATACAACCAATATCTGAAGAAGCAAATTTCTTATGCTGATTCTCAGATTCCGCCTCTTTTTCTTAAAGATAACTTGTTGTATATTTCGTTTATTCTGACCATTGCCGAGGCTGCTGCTCTTAAATAATCTTGTTTAATCCTAGTCATACCGGGGGAGGGGGCGGATTCCGCCATTTTTGATGGGTTTTAGCGCAAAACTTTTTTGGTGACTTTTCACATTTTTTACTACTGAATTGAACTACGTTGATTTTATTACTTTTCGTGTTGTGGGTTTTCTGCAACAATTGTTTTGTCAGAGGTCACTGTGACAGTATTTCATGTTATGATTTTGACGCCTGTCTGTGATCGTATTGGACTTTGAAAAGCGTTTCTATTGTTCTAATTCGCCTTGCCCTTCCATTTTGCGAATATCTTAAATTAATTTTATATATTTTCTATCAGTACCAATTTTTTAAAACAATAGAATAATGAAAACAATGGAATACCATAGAAAACAACAGAAAAAAATCATGTTTTCTATAACAATTTTTTCACCTTTTATCAGTGCTGCTCAGTTTAATGAGAAACTTTTTCTTCCTTTTTGAATGATTTGTTGTATTCAAATACATAATAGTTTATTCTAAGTGGATGCATCGGAGTTTATACGAAAACCTGAGAATCTAGTTATAGGAGTCTCATTCCGCCACGGTTTACACCAATAGCTATTGTTAAAATCCATTGTTCTATTGTACTTGTACTCTACCTTGACCTCTCTGAGGAAACAAAATTAAATCTTTCCTAATTCAGAAACAAAAAACTCACTTTTGAGTGTATAGAAAATTTCCAAAAAACACGATTTTTGAAAACTCCATCATGGAAAACCACCTGTTGTGGTCACCTGCTAGTACCTACGGATTTGTTCCCCTTCAAATCAACTCCAAATGAGCAAGACTACCTCTTGGCTAAGTTTCATTTACATTGGATTAGTAGAACCGGAGTTTTGAATGTTATATTGTAAGCAAAACACATCTTATAGTAATATAATTATATGTACATTATAATATAGAAAATGGTTCGTGCAGCTAGAAGGGGAGCAAACATTCCCTTGAACGGATGCATTGGTTATCTCAGAATGATTTACAATGAAATACATTACTGTCTCCAAAACCCATATCAAATGTACAATAATCATGAAGTAGTTTTAGTAATCCACAATACACCGTGCCATACTGACATCGAATCTACCCTTGAAGAGGAAAACTTCAACTTTCACAAGGTGCTTCACATCCGACCCTACTCACCAGCGCTCAATGTAGCAATTGAGGAAGCGTGGTCGAGCTTGAGAGCTGCAGTGAAAAAAACTTAGCAAATCAAATGAGTTCGATTGTGATTGGTGAAAGTGAGGAGCAGGAAGATTTGTGGAAGAGGGAATTTCGCTTCCCTTGAATGGATTATATATGAGAACATCAAAGTTATTTCGGTGTATAATTGGATTAATTAATATTGTAAAGGTATAGATCCCTTAAAAATAAATATTCTTCTTTCAGCGCCGATTGATAATACATCAGGTGTTACTTGGTCTTGTTCGATCGCGATCCCACACTAATGATTGCGAAAAAAATTTAATTCAGCAACTGATATCCAAACTGTTTTTACTTGATTTTAATTGGGTAAAGAGACACACGACTACACTAAAGCATTGGAAAGCTATTGAATTTAAAATTTGGCTTATGTTGCCCCAGCAATCTTGAAATCTGTGCTTAATGTTGATTATTACTATCGTTTTCTTCTTTATTTTTGCAATTCGAATTCTACGTAGTGAATAATATCTCCATTAGAGGAAAAATGCCGAAAAATTTATCTGATTTCTACAAAATTTTCAGATCTTTACTTAAAATCTGCTTGTACATATAATTCCCATACCCTGTAGCACTTAGCATTTGCGAATTAATTTTTTGTTCCACTTTGGGCAACATCAGAAACTGGTTTTGAATCAGCCAATTATTATTTGCGTAAAAAATTTCAGCGATCCACTAGCAATATTTCTATGTGTTAGTTCGCATAATATCGAAATAATTCTAAAGGTTTCTATTTAAAAAACACATCTTTATTGAAAAAACTCATTAATCATGTATACTTTGAATCAAACATAACACTTTTAAGTCGATATCAATGGAAATTTTTTCTTTCATTCAATTTAATAATATNATATATATATATATATATATATAGATTCTCCCACCGAACGATATTTAATGCAGATTTCACCTCCATTATCTTCTTTACCGGGTCCATCACCAAGAGTTTTTTGAAAAAAACAGAAGAATACGATAATTTAAATCTTACTTTACTATTTACAAGAGAAATCAATACTATATTACAATGTGGCAAAATGATTGCAATAGATGTCGAATGTGCACGAGCGAAATCAACTAGAAACTTTTGGTTTAAGAGAATAATTTTGGAATAATATAGATGTTCTTCAACTCAATTACCCAGTATCTTACAGTATTGCGAAAACCACTTTTACATCAACTGCAGATAAGGAAAATTTGATACAATAAGTACCAATAACTACTTTTGCATTCTTCCAAACATTATCAATTTACCTGCAATTATGCCAATGCGGAAAGGTAAAAAAGGTGTTAAAGATGGAGTTAAATTGAAAAACAGTGAGAATTATCATAACAATATCCACAGTTTAAGAAGTTTTTTGAAAACATCAACTTACAAAAACGCAACTGAAAAATTAAAAAACGAAAATAAAAAACCAATGTTTATAGATTCTAAACATAAATTACAGCATGTTATTTAAAAAGAAAAACATAATTCTCAGGCGGCATGGGTACAGTATGGACAAATACAATAAAAGAGAATGCTAAATTCTATGATGTTGGAAATCAAATTGAAACAGACGTTCTATTAAAATGTGGGAAAACTTCAATAACCGAAACAATATATTCACAATAACATATCAATGTTTTTTAAAGATGTTAAAGTCAATCGTACGTTAACGCATACTTTTCAAGAATTATTTTCTGATGTTCTGTTAGGTTCTAAATTGGCTCATACTTGAGATTATGATGCTAAACTTACTCTACTTATCGCAAGAAAAGGTCTACTCTTAGATTAAACATTTTACGAACTGTTTACTTCTAATATTTAGGAACTCAGACAATCAACAACTATTTCCAAATCCTTTCAACATAAAAAAGGTTGTATATCAAACACAAACATTACAGAAATGGAAACAATATGTTCTATTACAATATCAATATTCTGATTTTCAAGATGCCGATTGGGACAAAATAAAATCAAAATAATTTTGATATTTTCCGTCAAACATTCATCAAACAAGCTAATTATTTAACAATAACATTCTTTAAAGTTGAAGAAATTTAATTAAAACGGGTAAAAACAGCATTAAATTGTTCCCTTATCTATTCTGTATCAATATTGTTGTTTATTTACTATAGTTAAAGTGGGAAACCAACCTCACAAAGGCAGAATTCATTTACGCGCAAAGCAGTGATTAATTAACTAATTTATTTAACTGTGTTTCCTTGTCATTGGTAAATTGAAGCATGGTTTCTTCAATTAGCGCTATGGCTAAAATACTATTTTGGATGTTTTGCGCGGGTCCGTATGCTTACGCACAAAAGCAACTAATAGACATGAAGCATCATAAACATTTATTAACAGAGTGTAATTATGACGTAAATACATGCATTTTTAATGACAATTGTATCAAAAACGAATACTACAAAGATCATAGCACATCAATTAATGTAAGCTAGTTAACCATAAAGTATTTTCCAGTAGAGTTTGCTGTTTGTCTGATGGCTTGTTTTGACGAATGTTTGATAATGTATCGCCGCAACATGTTTGGAGACCAATTAAAATTAATTGTTTGCTTGATCGGAGGTTTGATAGTGTATCACCCCCTTTAGTCGTAATAATTTTATTTAAATATTTCCCTATCCGCTGATTTATTTACCATTTTAGATATAACAAGTTTTCCTCAAATTGGCCTTTATCTTTCCAGTTATCTTTATACATATTTTTATCATTGTTTATATTTATGATAATTATGTTTAACTAAATATAGGGCATGACTTTGAGTACATCTGTGGTACTTGTCACCGAAATTGACGACCAGTAACCAATCTTTACCTTAAAGGATGATAACGAGCTTAGGAGAGTAAAGTTATATTTGTATGTACGATAACAAGCCAGTACAAATAAAAATAAGATAAATATACAGCAACAACTTCACAAAAATTTTAAATTTAAATACTTTAGCTATCCTAATAGACAAAGTTATGTCTATGACATATACTATTAATTTAAAATTTCAGAGAATATATTCAAAACAAATTTTTTGCATAAATGAGATTTATACAAGACCAACTTTACAAAAATCCAAAGAGCAATTTTTTAGTCATTTACTTCGAATGGGAGCTCTCAGCTCACATTCCGGCTATCACTTGTATATATATTTTTAATGTAAAATTTGTTGTGTAGTGATTATTAATAATTAATTAACTTGTATTTGAACATACAGAATGGTAGCATTTTCTATACTAATACACTTAATAAAAAACTGCAAATATTGAAGCCAAATCCGCAAATCAAATAAAATAGATGATGCAAAAACAATAGTGGAAGAAAAGAATGAAACAAAATAGATGTGATATGTAACATCCAGAGGGCACCAATGCACCACTAACAAAATATCACACATTCCAATACATTGGTGCTGGTTAACAGAAAGTTTGTAGAGTTGTCTGAAAATATTGTAACACAATACTAGAATCTATTGATTTTAATAGAAAAGAAAAAGCGAAATTTGTGGGCACATTGGCACCGTGGTGAAGGTCTTTATCTCAGCAGATTTTTTATCGACGAGACTATCTTTAATTTATGACAGTAGTAAACGGGTCGGGGCGGATCGACCCGAAACCGGGTCAGTTTGATCATTGTTTAGAGCTTAAATACTTCTTTTAGCAGAAAACATAAACGTTACTAATTCGAAATAATATTTAAAATTGACATGCATCCGTGAGTTGTGATCAACAAAAATGATGCCAATAGATGTTGTTACAGGACAATAGGCAGGGTTTTAATAAATAATTAAAAATACATAGAATACATTTTTCAAGTAAAACGTGCTGCAATAACAAAATATGTGTTTGTAATTAGACCATCTTAATCCGAAAATGGGCGTTATAACAGTTTTGGAGATGCCACCATTACAAAACTAAGAAATAGATTATTATTTGAAACTGTTAAAAAACGTATGTTTCTGAATATCAATGGAGCAATTACTGAAAAGTCACTATTTACATTTTTAAATGAATTATTTTGAGTGCTCATATGACTAAATTGAATGAGAAAACCGGTGATTTGCCAGCTTTTTCAACGCCAAGTGGAGCTGTTTTTCATATGGGAATACAAGTGTTAAAAAACAACCCTTCAATCCAGTTGATGAGGAGTAAACGGCAACTACAGGAATATGAAAAACCGCGAAGTCTTAATTGAAACCATCATTTTCTAGGAAACCTAACAGGATGCTGGGAAAGGTACTGTGTAATTGTCACCAAAGAGAAAGTCAGAATCTGATGAAAACTTTCATTACCACGTCTTTAATGATCTTATTTATATATTCCATTTGTTCACGGATTTCCACGGAGTTTTTTTGCAGTCATGATAGCATTGCTCCAACAAATTAGCCACATAAAATATCGGCAATAAATTCAAATGCGAAGAATTACTTTCAACAACATCTCCCAAGAATACATTGTTTAACTGTAGTTTAACTAGAATTGCTCCAATTGACATGAGTGTTATCAGATTTCAGCGTTGTTCGCAAACGTTTGCTATATTGAAACAGTGGTAAGGAAAAGCGAGTTTTATGTTTCCAATAATTCTCACAATTCTCGTTTTCATGTGTAATTTACGGATCGGGCATTCAGCTGTGGGTTGTTCAACCGAAATAAGAATGCGTTAATCAAAAATATTCTTACATGGGTTGTGACATTTTAAATAATTTTTATCACTATTTTCCAGTTCATCTAACCAATGATGTTGGATTGAATGAATTATAGGACGCCGAGGTGGTAGCTATAAGTAATTGTAGCAAGTACTATCTTCTAGTAGTTCTAAAATAAGCTACCCAGAAGAACTTAATATTATATGTTGTTAAAAAGGTCATAAAATATTTAGGAAAGAACTTAATGTTTTCAGGGAATACAAAGGCAATTTAATAATATTTCAATTAGTGCATTAAGTTTTTAGTTTCTTATGTTTAAATTTATTCAATATTAAATTGAATATATACAGTAATAGATTAATACCTAAATTTTTGTTGAATTTATTTAGCTGGATTCAACAATTTAGTTAACTGTTTCATAAGATTTGTTCGATTTGCCAAAAAAATGTTTGGACCCACAGATTTGCCTGTTGCTATCGAAATGAAAAGAATAATAGAATACTAACCCTAACCCCAACCCTAACCCTAACTAGAATACTAAAGCATTGCTCAATTAAAGTTTATGTGATTCCTGAGACTCCGCAAAAGAATAGTTGCTGAAAGCATTCCCAAATCAAATAATATGCGTGATCCAACATCGATTATTCAAAACGTGAGGCATAACGATTACACTTCTCCAATTGCGTACAAAAATTAAGAACTAAACTCACTGCCAATAGTATTTTCAATTCATCTTCTGGAAAGGAATGGCCAGTATCCCTAACAAAGACTTAATTAAAATCCTTTTCTAAGGAGAAAGAAATCTTATGTGTGCACACAGAATATATCCAAACATAAAGTAAAATCTCACTACAGCAACATGGAAGTGCACATTCAAGGTACGAATAAATTTCTTAAATTTAAATAAAAAAGTACATATAGATATTTTACCTGATCAATAAAAAATTTTAACATTTTGATATCATTGGCTTGCATCAAAGCACTGCAAATCTGAAATCGTATGAAAGTTTGTTCTAATTTGATTCTATTCTACTAATAACGTTTTAATACTTAGATTGAAATCACAAGAGATCTAGTTGAAAAGAAGATAACTTTGTCAATATTGATATAGTGCTCTTAAATAACATCAAAATTGACAAGAAATTGACCAGTAAGACCTTGAAGAATCCAATGTAAGGGCTACAGAAAGTTGATAATGTAACATCAAAGCATGTGTGCGAAAGGATTTATTTGTAATACTTGTTTGATCATAAGCATCTATCATGTATTAACCTTAATTAGTTTCAGTGTACAATTATAAGCAAATGCTTAAAAACAAATTTCTTTATATTGTGATAATAATCTCTTAATTTGACAGCTATGATTATATGAAAACATGTCTTGAAAGCATAAGATATATAGTTGAATTTCAAAATCATCCCCACTTCAAAATATAAAGTGTGAATATTGGACAACACAGTGTAACATGAATTGTTCAACATTAAATTAACCAACCTTGAGCATTGATAAAAATCTATAGACTTCCACTAATTCTTCATATTCCAAAACACCTGAGCCATTTCTCTAAACAAAAAATAACATTTTGTAGAGAATTAAATATCTTACATCAAATGTACAAACAAGGCTGCGACAAGCTTCTAGACTGTACTGCGTTTGATGTATCTCTAGAATAAAAAATTATAAGCTAGATATACACCATATTATTTTGTTCTGCATCCAGAATTACCCAGTGTGAAGTTCTTAATGCATGTGTTTTTGTTTAAATACAACTGTGCTTGATTTTAGAAAAGAAACATTGATGCTAAGTAAACTACATGTAAATAAAGGCGAACGCACCTTTGAAAAGTGCCATGCGATTTAACAATGGCTGGATTTTCCAAACACCTAAATGACCAGAGTTTCCTGCAAGTTCATCAAAGGCGTCTGCCATATCTTCTGCTGTTTTTAGTTCGGACGGTGTGAAGTTCTAGAGTAAATGTATTTATAGATTTTCCCATTAAAGAACAATCGCAATTTTTGGTACTGGAATGCAAACACCAAACAAAATGCTTTTTGGAGATTTTATCATGCTTATAACGAGCAATATAAAATTTCAGAATTTAAAAATTGAGTATAATATTAGTAGAACTACGTCTTAATATAGTTAATGCATATAGATATATACCAAAGAGCACATGTGAATTTAGCATTAATGTGAAATACTACATATATTGTAGTATGAAAAACCTACACAAAGTAAACTCAATTTAGCCACTTATAAATGAAATAGTTCAGTTTGGAGAAAGACTCTCAACATATTTAGTTTTTAAAACATTAAAAAAATTAAAAATCAATGATAAACATAAAGTTAAACGCCATACCAATGAGATAAAAGCATTAAAAAAGGGTTCATGCTGTATACTAAACTAAATTCAGTTGGACAACAGTAATGAAAGGGTCTAACATTTCTATCATGCGTACTTACATAACGCTAAAAAGAGAAAGAATAACATAAATGTAAAACCTAGAAAGGAGCTAACCTGGAATTGAATGGAGCCGGAAGTTTCATCATCAACTTCTCTAAATAATTTGTCATAAATAAAGAATTACTTTAGTGCATTAAAACGATACTAAGTGTTATAGTGCAGTTTTTAGCCGATAATATTTATTAGTAACAAAAAACTTGTCATTAGGGAGCATCTATCCAACAACATGATAATATTTATTAGTAACAAAAAACTTGTCATTAGGGAGCATCTATCCAACAACATGATAATATTTATTAGTAACAAAAAACTTGTCATTAGGGAGCATCTATCCAACAACATGATAATATTTATTAGTAACAAAAAACTTGTCATTAGGGAGCATCTATCCAACAACATGAGCTTTGAATTGTTAAACAATTATTGCCAGACAAAATTTTAGGAAAGTGTAATCATACTTTGATTTAACGCGTTGTTCTGTGAAGATGCGCATGAGAAATGATCCGTGCTTCTTGCTTTCAAATGTGCTAGGAATGATGCAATATTCGCCCGGTGGTAATTTCGTTCGAAGGACGGTTTCTCGTGAGTCGCTGAATGTCTTCGACCGCGCAACTTGTTTATGGTACATGATATATTCATAGTCCAATGTAGATGGAGCACCCTTGTCAATCTTTAATAAAATTATTAATATACTATAACACAGGTCTATTTAGGCCCTTTCAATACTCGAAATATATGACTTAAAGTAAGTCGCATATAATCCTCTTAGTCAAATACCATACATTTTTCAAACCAACTAATCAAAAAATACTTAAATTTAATAAATAAAGTGTCATGCAAATTGATATGAAATGAATATTTGTTTCACAAAAGTATTTTTATAGCATAAAATCAATAAGCTTTGGAATTGCGTCTCGAATTTTTTAAAATCTCTGTTACACTGGCAATTATTTTGATTAAGTGTGAAAAAGAACTCCTGTTCGCTTAAAAGTCTGAGGTGATACAACATTCATGCAACAATGGGTTAAACATATTACAAGAATATTCCCTCCATCCAATTTAAATAAAGTTTCATTTGAGTTTAGACAACTAAATGCTATTAATCTTTTTCGTACTGGCGTTACAAGAGTTAAAATGTTACGGTTCGAAAAATATTTTCTGCAGCTGCTGTGGGGACAGAGATTTGATATGAACAGCCAATTTGAATAAAAGTTTCATTTGAGTTTAGACAACTAAATGCTATTAATCTTTTTCGTACTGGCGTTACAAGAGTTAAAATGTTACGGTTCGAAAAATATTTTCTGCAGCTGCTGTGGGGACAGAGATTTGATATGAACAGCCAATTTGAATAAAAGTTTCATTTGAGTTTAGACAACTAAATGCTATTAATCTTTTTCGTACTGGCGTTACAAGAGTTAAAATGTTACGGTTCGAAAAATATTTTCTGCAGCTGCTGTGGGGACAGAGATTTGATATGAACAGCCAATTTGAATAAAAGTTTCATTTGAGTTTAGACAACTAAATGCTATTAATCTTTTTCGTACTGGCGTTACAAGAGTTAAAATGTTACGGTTCGAAAAATATTTTCTGCAGCTGCTGTGGGGACAGAGATTTGATATGAACAGCCAATTTGAATAAAAGTTTCATTTGAGTTTAGACAACTAAATGCTATTAATCTTTTTCGTACTGGCGTTACAAGAGTTAAAATGTTACGGTTCGAAAAATATTTTCTGCAGCTGCTGTGGGGACAGAGATTTGATATGAACAGCCAATTTGAATAAAAGTTTCATTTGAGTTTAGACAACTAAATGCTATTAATCTTTTTCGTACTGGCGTTACAAGAGTTAAAATGTTACGGTTCGAAAAATATTTTCTGCAGCTGCTGTGGGGACAGAGATTTGATATGAACAGCCAATTTGAATAAAAGTTTCATTTGAGTTTAGACAACTAAATGCTATTAATCTTTTTCGTACTGGCGTTACAAGAGTTAAAATGTTACGGTTCGAAAAATATTTTCTGCAGCTGCTGTGGGGACAGAGATTTGATATGAACAGCCAATTTGAATAAAAGTTTCATTTGAGTTTAGACAACTAAATGCTATTAATCTTTTTCGTACTGGCGTTACAAGAGTTAAAATGTTACGGTTCGAAAAATATTTTCTGCAGCTGCTGTGGGGACAGAGATTTGATATGAACAGCCAATTTGAATAAAAGTTTCATTTGAGTTTAGACAACTAAATGCTATTAATCTTTTTCGTACTGGCGTTACAAGAGTTAAAATGTTACGGTTCGAAAAATATTTTCTGCAGCTGCTGTGGGGACAGAGATTTGATATGAACAGCCAATTTGAATAAAAGTTTCATTTGAGTTTAGACAACTAAATGCTATTAATCTTTTTCGTACTGGCGTTACAAGAGTTAAAATGTTACGGTTCGAAAAATATTTTCTGCAGCTGCTGTGGGGACAGAGATTTGATATGAACAGCCAATTTGAATAAAAGTTTCATTTGAGTTTAGACAACTAAATGCTATTAATCTTTTTCGTACTGGCGTTACAAGAGTTAAAATGTTACGGTTCGAAAAATATTTTCTGCAGCTGCTGTGGGGACAGAGATTTGATATGAACAGCCAATTTGAATAAAAGTTTCATTTGAGTTTAGACAACTAAATGCTATTAATCTTTTTCGTACTGGCGTTACAAGAGTTAAAATGTTACGGTTCGAAAAATATTTTCTGCAGCTGCTGTGGGGACAGAGATTTGATATGAACAGCCAATTTGAATAAAAGTTTCATTTGAGTTTAGACAACTAAATGCTATTAATCTTTTTCGTACTGGCGTTACAAGAGTTAAAATGTTACGGTTCGAAAAATATTTTCTGCAGCTGCTGTGGGGACAGAGATTTGATATGAACAGCCAATTTGAATAAAAGTTTCATTTGAGTTTAGACAACTAAATGCTATTAATCTTTTTCGTACTGGCGTTACAAGAGTTAAAATGTTTATTTGAGCTTGTTACGGTTCGAAAAATATTTTCTGCAGCTGGTGTGGGGACAGAGATTTGATATGAACAGCCAATTTGTTTTACACATTCGGCATAACACCAGAATTGAGCAAAATCTTGAATTTTTTTCATAATGTGATGGACTGTTTACCTGACACATCTCTGACTTTGAAAATATCGTTTTAAGTGATTGAGATGGTATTAGCAAAGGTTATATTTGCAGTAGATTCTATAGGTAATTCATCCATTTAAAAAACTGCAGAAAGAAAAACAAAGGGTACAAAGAATACGTAATCTCATAGCAAGGAAAATCAATGGAATCGTGAAATTAGTAAATTACAATAGGCTAAATAAAAGAAGGTTAGGGAAATTAAAGGAACATATATGGCATTAAATACTAAGAGCAGAATTAACAGGAAATATCAGAAAGAAATTGAGCGCGATCATGGAAGAATTTCATTCGAAAAAGAAGAATATCAAGAAAATATTGAGATTAAAAATCGCAATTCACTGTAATAAGTTTCGTGTCAAAGACTTGAAATTTGTACTTATTAGCATAAAGTATTGCATAAAGTATTATAACTTTGGAGCTCAAAAAATTGGCGAGATAGCTGTATTACTATTGTAAAGAGCTGATAAAGAAAAATTGTGTAATTAAATTAAAGAAACGGCAAATATCAAAACGTTTTTACAGGGTAAATACCGTTAATCTAATTATAATATCGAGGCTACCTATAAAGGTAGCCTTAATAATGTTGAACACCAAACAATCTCACTTAATTACAGAAGAATAAATGTTGACGAAACAAATACCCTGAAACTAACACTTATACTTAAAAAGATTAAATATAATTGAGAAAATGCAAACCTTATAAACTGAAATTCCTATACAATGTTTTTCCTTCCCAAGTCCACGAGTGTCACATTGAAGAAGAGAAACTACAAGTGTGCAAAGATCATCATCGTCCTCTTCGTCAACATCAACTAGCTGTGTTCGAAATTGAGGATTGTAATGGAATGTTTCTAAAATATAATACAACTCAATATATAAAACAATTTTATACATTTCTCAAACTATCGTTCATTCTTATCTCTACTATTATCAGAAAGATAAAAATTAAACTGTATTCAAAACGAAATCAAAGGTCATTATGGTTCCAAACCTGAAGTGTGCAAATGACGGCCTGTGTGCCACAATTCGGCCTGCCAAACATTCCTGGTGGTCCTTGATACTTTTAAATATTTGTGCTCAGGCACCTTTATGAAAATTTTATATGTTTTATATTACTTTGGCCCTATCCTATTGTCTTTTTCGAAGTAATACCAATAAACAATTAAACATCAGTCATACTTCCAATTTTAAATTTAAATGCAGTTTTGTTTGCGTGCATTTCTGATGAAATGCGTGCTTATTGTGAGAGCTAGCTACAAAATGAGTGACAATCTGTCCCTCCATGCACTCAATTTTTTTAGGTGGCCCTATTACAAATAATGCTGCACACTCCTGTCCTCAACCGTTTTATATACAATTTTCATAACAATGCTATTTCTAAATGACATGAATAAAATAGCGGTAGCCGCCAAACCTGGAAAATTTCTGCATCCACCGGCGGAAGAAGCATCCCATCGCGATTCGAATCTTTCAACAAACCATGTCTTTTCGACGGATGAAGCCCGCCTATTGTTGACTTCCTCTTCTGGTTCTCGATGGCAAATTGCAACATTAGCAAATTCTCGACAGAAATCCTCGAATGCCATCCTAAATTAAAAGAGAAATTGAATTAAATTGATGTCTGTAACCCACTTATCTCGTAGCAATAAAAACATACAAAAGTTTACAATTCCTGGGATACACATCAATTCTAATCTGTACATTTTAAAACAAACTGTTCTCAATTATGTCTATTGAAATAATAGATCAGAAAAGACTCGCACAATACCTTTTTACAGAAAATTATTGAATTAAAAAATTTAATAAATGAGGATAAAACTAGTTCGACACACAATTTTAACAAACAAAATGATGCACCGTAAATCAACAAAAAACTACTTTTCAAAAGTAATAAAAAAAATTTCATATCAGTTCAAATTGATATAAAAATTTCGACATAAATGGGCTTAATACTTGCATTTATTAATATTAACTTGATACCAAAAACGGAAAAATTTCTAATTTAGGCTTACACCAAATCTGGGACACTTGTATTCTTAACAATAGAAATAATATGCTGCTTAAAACTGAAAGGTTTTAAAAATCATTAGGTCGCAGTATGGTGTTGAACAAAATCTGCTCATGGCTTTGTATTAACACGAGGTTGATGCCAAAAAGTTTTTAAAAAGCTACTTCGCGGCAAAATAACGTTTCTTGGCAAATAACATCCATACCAAAAAATGGAAAAATAAAATTTCTCAATTCTAATCCTGACCTCTATTACAATTTTGTCATCTCGCAACGAAACTGAGCTTGTAGGATTGATTCAAGATAATGTTGACATTTTCGATAAAGCAAATTGGCATATGTAATACAGTTAATTTTTTATTGTTGTTCACGAAAAAATCAGATTGAATGATGAGTCAGGCCACAAATTGCTAAAAATGACAAATATGCTCAACCTCAAATTGATTCTTGCGTAAATGTATATGAAGAAATGATACGCATTTAGTTTATCAACCCAAGAAAGACACATGATGTTAAAGAAAACAAACGGAGATGACAAAAGCAGCTTAGAATCTATGGATCATGTTACTCAACAAGCAAATAATGAAATGATTGCAATCATTGAAGCTACCAGTAGTAGAAAATGGCCACATCATTTCCAGAAGCCACAAAGAACTGAGAAAAGAGATATAAAATATTCGAAAACATTTGATAAATACAAAACATGAAAGCAAACACACGGAATACCAACAACGATAAATCATAAAATTAATGAGAAAACTTACTGTTACTTCAATTGCAGATATGTGTTGAATGAAAATCACTGCGATTGACTAAATTGTTTCATATGCTGTGTGCACTTGTATGAATATTGTTCAAAACGATTTAAGTAATGGAGTGTTCTGTATTAATCAAAACTGCACGTGTTTACTGTTTATGCATTATCTGTATCAGAGATGGAATCGAATGCCGGCCGGCTGGGGACGGGACCGGCAATTTACAGACCAAAATTAAGAAACATATTTTTTGTTTTATTTGATAAATAGGGAACATTTTGCTTAATTTGATAGAAAAATCTATGAGAACCTAAACGTTCAGAAAATTTTAGTCTTTCCGTAGGCTACTGCATTGCCATTTGAATAATACTTAAATTTATCTCTTTGGAAACTTTCATTAATCTTGATTATAAATTGAGCAATTCTAATTTCTGATTAACGGTTATCTTTAGTAAAATTCTGCATTTGTTTAGTTTTTTATGGAATTAACTAGTAATACTTAGGGTGGTCAAAAAGTTTTAAGACTCCTGTTTTTTACTATAGAATCCAGGCATAATATGGCTCATTTGTATCGTCACGTGCAACGGTTATCTAAACAATCCAATAAATCTTGGATATCTGATGCGAGTGAGAAACCAAAGGTTTGTCGGCGAACAATATCGTATAAAAAATTAATGATAGTGGTAGCAATATCGTTGAGTGGTAAATGGAACTGTGAAGTTCTCAAGGACGGAAGGAACGTTGACAGTGCAAGATATATCAAGTGCATAAAAAATATTCATAAAAAATTTGCTCATTCTAGCGATCCATTACCATACAAAAAGATTATTTTAATCCAAGACAATGCGCGACCACATGTGTCCAGACAATCCCTTGAATTTTTTAATAAAAAAAACGTCACTTTATGGAAGCAACCGCCTTACTCACTTGACTTCAACATGCTTGATCGTTGGATATTTTCTTTCTTTGAAGTCAAGAGAGACAAAATTAGTTTTGCTTCAGTCGATGAATTGGAAACTTTCCTTTTGGATACGTTGGTTGGTATAAATAAAAACGCATTTAAGAAAAAATTTGATCGCCTAATGAATGAATTAAATCGTGTAATCAATTTAGACGGTGACTATATCTAACAAAAATATAGTTTTATTTTATAATACAAATATTTATTTTTATTAAAAGGAAAGTCTCAAAACTTTTTGACCACCCTAAGTAATATTAACAGACACTGTTTAGGCCACGGTTATCTCGGTGGTTAGACGTGCGATTTTACCAAAATGTGATAGATCATCCGTGACCAATCACATAGTCTATCCATAGCCTTACAATAAAGAAAATTGATATACATATATATATATATATATATATATATATAT
>CABFPE010000052.1:136420-146765 GCA_900660155.1 Hofstenia miamia | reverse complement strand
TATATATATATATATATATATATATATATATTTGCTTACTTTATTATTATTCAATGTTAGATGGGGTTAAATGCCACAACAATGTAAACCATACACAATATACTAACTACACAAGGTTATTGAATTTTTTTGAAAGATAGTTCACGGTATTCATAGCTACTGCTTTCTTATTGATCAATGGTAACAGGCCAAAGAAAATGACTAAAAACTTAGTCGCATGCATCTCAATTTTCTTAAAATTAAAACAACAACAATGACATTGATTTCCCGCATGGTGCGATATTTCACCAAAATGTGCATCGCCGCTCCGCATTTGGTTCTACTACTATAAATTTCGCTGTGAAATATATCACCATAGAATACTTAATGTATATTTTAAGTATCTAAAAAATGGGAAAATACGGAAAAACATAACTACTCTAAGAATCAAACGAAATGAAACCGCTGATAAAAATCAGAAAGGGAATTTCTATTGGGTTGTTGTAGAGGTTAAGCTTAAATAGCAATTAAATGCAAATATATAATAATCGAAATTTACTAAAGTCATAGACAGACAAACAGACAGACAGACAACATAAGAAACAATTTTCTAAAAACTGTTGAAATATACAGCACAACAATGTTATGACAAACAGTTTAAACATAAAATCGAAGTGCCACTGCCTCGAATTCTCTATACTGTGAGATTTACGACCTAAAGTTGAAGGTACTCCAAAATAACTCATATAAAATACATTGCACACTTGGAATGATTAACAAGAATGTTCACATCTAGCAATGTGAAAGAGAAATAATCTTTCACATTATTTTAAATTGAATTTTTTTATAAAATGGGAAACAACGAACTAAGTAAAAACCAAATCACATAAACAAATGAAACATTCACAATTCATGAGTGCATCTCGTTTATTTGGCCCAATAAAAGTATTGATAAATACAAGCCATATATTAACTTACCATTTAACCGAGTAGGTACATGCAAATGATATAAAATTAACGTTGTTTCTAAAAATGTTTGCTAAAACAGAAAGCAAACGATTGAAATTAGTAGACAAATTGGTTCTCATAAGCATCTGCGCAAAAGTACTTAATACATCTGTCATTAAATTTGTGCACATTAGTAAAAGAATTGACTGAGTGACACTAGCAGAAATGGCAACAAATGCGTCCACAAAGAGTTAATTTAAGCAATCACAAAATAAATTGTGAGCGATTTTGTAACAGGAACGACATGGGATTTTAGTAAAGTTCTAAAAGAATGTTGAAAATTCAGAACACGATTTTTTAATAAAGAACACAGCAATCATAGAATCAATTTAAATTTGAAAACAGTAACACGAATCCGCTATCTAAAACAATGTCAATTTGATTTAAATATTTAAATTAAGCGAAATGCTAAGTTTACAAAACATCAATTACTATTTGTGGCTAAGGAACATTAATTTTCGATAGAAATGAGTTTGTAAAACAGATTTTTCATGAGTTGTAATTATCTAAGCGTAAACAAAATAATCTTTGCATATTCTCGAAATTGTCAAAAACACCGGGTGATTCAACTTACTGGGCCGCTATATTTATGCGATACTAAAGGAATTTTCAAATATAGTTCGATTGTACTACTCTGTAAAGGTTAAAAGCAGTGAATTAATTTTCGCACATCGACATTCAGAACTTTACACATGAAGACATAGCAAGTATGATTTCTATTTCGATAATTGCAAATAAGCACTGAGACGATTTAAAACAAGTTCGGCAAGAAAGATCCATGGTTAAGAAAACTACGCAAGTGAAGCCAGTGTTCTTACAGACATTGTCTTTAATAACGAGTCAATTCTTCCTTAAGGAAGGGGGTAAAAAAATGTAAAATTGTAAAAAAAATTTATTGTATAATATCCTTAATCTTGCATTTTAAATACTTTTTGCATTAAAACCTGTGTTTCACTGCACACGCATAATTTAATAACTCAAATTCCGACAATTGTTGGTCCAGGCGTTCCCAATCATTGCATCACTTAAGCATGTATTCTTACGCACGCACTATTTTATGCTCTATATTTCATTAATTGCATTAACTTTTTTGTCATTTATATAATAAATCAACAAATTTTTTGTGGTAACCCGACAATTGTTGGTTTTTATTAAAAGTCTCTAACCACTGCAGCATATAAATATTTATTTTTATCTATTAATAGTTTTTAGGATGTATTTTATTATTTGTATTTATTTTTTTATATTACTTATGAATTCAACATTACTTTTTTTGTAACCCGACAATTGTTGGTTTCTTAACAGTCCGCAATTTCTGAAGCATATCAACGTGGATTTTTATCTGTACATATTGTTAAATGACGTATTTCATTAATGTTATATATATTTTTTACCTATGCATGAAGCAAATGATTGCTTTGTTGTAACCCGACAATTGTTAGTTTTGTAAACGTTTTTTACATTTAATTTGCAATGTGTCGCATTTCATCAATAGATTTAAATTTAATATTTATTAATTAATTAACAATTTCATGTGCAATAATTTTCGAACCATATTAACCTGAATTATCCTGAATTTTTTATCTAAGATTTCTTTTCTTGGAAAATTGCTCTAACTGCAGTCCTCATGCGCTTGCAAAATTTTTTTATGATAATTGAAAAATGTAGTGGGAATATTATGTTGTCAAAATATGCAATAGATTGCAATTTGAATATTTCTTAATGCAGTGTGGCCAAATATGTTAGCGTTACCATATGGTAACGCTAGGATAATTCAGGTTAATGCAAATCAGAATTTTTAGTGATGCAAGTTCTAGTTAAATGGGAAAAAAATAAAAAGCTAAATTATGTAGATGTTGGCAATCTGCATTTCAATCAGTAAATGATGTCAGTGTCCAGTGGCGGTTTGATGAAAAGTAGTCCGGAAAGATTTTGGAGTCAAGTGGGCGAGACTGTGTTGTTCAATGGCAGTTTCCTTCCTTTGAAAAGAACACCACCAACCTAAAAAACCTTCATTTTCTAAATCTAACCGAATTAGTAGGAAAATCTGTTCAGTGGCGAGGAANCACACACACACACACACACACACACACACACATATATATATATATATATATATATATATATAAATTTGAATTGAGCAAGCTTATTTATGTAGGAAAATAACTTCAACAATGAAGAAGTCCATGATTTAAACGAATCTCCAGAGGCTTCGCTAACAAGAGCTCTGCTTCACTACAATTCACCTCTTTCTAAAGAAATTGAGGATTGTGAAAATGACTCACTTGACAGAATGATTAAAGCTGGTATACATAAAAAACCCCCAAGGGCAAAACGTCTAAGAGCAGATTACTCTTCAGGAGATCATTTGTAGATAGTTGTACATATATTTTTTCATAATGATTTTGTTTTTAATTACAACCAACATTTGTCGGGTTTACACTGGTAGAGATTAAATAGGCGTAGATTTCTACCATTTAATTATACATATATGTTTTAATATTACTATAATGGGTAATTAACATTTCTTAGTAATCATGTTTAATTTCCTTACGAGAGATCTGAATTAATTCCAACAATTTTCGGGTATACTGTAGTTATTTAGTTCCTATTACATTAATAATATTATTACAACACGATTTTGTGATAATAACGTTGTTAAATGAATTGTAAGTGTTAAAAGTTTAGGATAACAATTTGGATATGTTATATTAAAAGGAATGCCAACAATTCTTGGCTTTAATGATAAATATTTTGATGGAAAATAATTTTTATATTTATTCCCAGAATTTTGTTATCATCTATAACAATTGTATTAAATTTTGTGCAGTAAATACATATAATTCACTTAAACATTATTTTAAAAATATTTTCAGGATTTTCTTAAAAAAATTTTTTCAAAAAATTCAAACTGAGCAGCAACCTTGAGGTGGTGGTAGGGCGAAAATTTTTTTAATGTGATTTTAAATATTGGTAGCTACAAAATGAATAGAGGACTTTTAGTAATTATAATTTGTTGAAAAAATATGAAGTAATTTGCAAAAGAAACCAATATTTTTTTAATTAGTTTTAAGGGATTTTTATCAAAATGCTTATAAGAATGACACTAAAATGTTTATGGTAAATTCCAATATTCAATTCATGCTTGAAGAGCTGTTTTATTATATAATGCGTAAAAATTCTGAACATATTGAATACTTTGCAAGAATTCTTGACGCTGGATCGGCCCATTCGAAAAATTTTTGAATTTGCATATTTTAGTACTCATTATAAAAAAGTCAATTTTTTAATCTAATTGTGAAAATTCATCTTGTTGCCAATACCTTGGTAGAATTTCATTTTATTATCATTAAAATTCACTTTCCAATAATCAAAATTAAATCTGCGGATGTAATTCCTATACCCCCCCAAGACAACTTACGAAACTAATTTTACTAAGCTGCTGATAATTTACACTTAACCAAGGAAAAATCACATGAAGTCGAGATCTGTCCCAATTGAGTAATGATCTACCAACACGAACTTAATCGCCGCGTGATTTACATGAATTCAGAGAACTACACTTGAAAAAAAACTGTGGTGCTTTTTATTCGACAAAGAAGATCCCTACTGTTTCAACAATACAGCGCTCTTCCATATTTATCACTCGATGCAATAGTCATTTTTTATGCCTATCTCTGTAATCGATCGATCAGGAGGAATAGCAAGTTCCTCGAATTGCCGTCTCGCAACTCCGATCTAACGATAAATGCGGAAATGTTGAAATAACGTCTAAAAGGCACAGTCAGCCAACCTTTGAAGATCTCAAATCTCGAATTTCAGACTTTTTAAATAATATTGATATTTGTGAAATATGAATTTTTTTTAAAACGATTCGGACTTTATTTCTAAAATATTGTAAGAACTTACGTTCTTCTCGAATTACATTTATGACTTCAAAATCACTATTGTTATTATTAGATTAATTTCTGTAAAGACAGAAAAAAATTAGATATATAGCTCAAGTAAAAAAAGTGGCCACATTATAAACACATTTTTGATAACAAACGAAAGACAAATAGAGGCATATAAAATATATTTGAAAATATAATTGTCTCAGAGATTTGGTGTTGCGATTTAAAGGATGTAACTCTTTAATTCTTTCAGATTTGTGGGATTTTTTGTCGACAAAATCCTTCAGAATCTGCCACACGTTCTCTAGGGGTAGTAGACTTGGCGAATTCGATGGCCATTGCATAACTTGAATATTATAATTGGTAAAAAATTCTTTTGTCGATTTTGAGGCATAAGTGGCAGCTCCATCTTGTTCTAATATCCATAAATCGAGATATAAGCATGTTGTGTATTGTAAAAATTCCTTCGGAACTAAAAATTGTACCAGTGTCACCTAGTGTGAAAACTAATGATAGTCAAATTTTGAAAAGTGGCCACTTTTTTTACTTGTGCTATGTGCATTCAAATAGCAGCGCAGAAAAATGAAACACCCTGTAAACGAATAATTATAACATAAAAGTCTTGAACGTAATATTACCAAAATTCCCCGTCTTCACTTGAAACAATTTCTAACTGCTTTCGATCTCTTGCCGAAATAGTGTTCCATTCCTCAGAAGAATCACACCAAGCGCCGTTCCACTCACGTTGCCCCCAAGGGTTACGAACGCGTATTAGGCGAACTAACTCCTGCATTCGACCTCTTTTTCGTTTAAGCTAAACAGATACTTTCAAAACACTTTCCATCAAAAAATATTATCCAAACTAAATACAGAGCGCAAATAGAGTTGCACATTGAGGTCAACATAACAATTCTCAACTTTGAAAAAGAAGTGCAAGTAAAATGAAACTAATCGTCAATCTTGCAAAAGTTTCGATCATAAACTTAATACAAAAAGACCAAACATCAGGGTTTATAATTAGTGATTTTACAACAAATAATTCCATTCAAAGTTTTCTTCAATGTGTAGTACAACTAAAACAGTGGAAATGGGATGAAATTAGGAATGGAAGAAGATTGTATCCGAATCCGAAATTTGCCAAGTTTAGTATCCACATTTGACGATCACATATTTCAAGTAAACATTTTCAAACCCGATTTCAAGTATGGCCTAATAACTTCAATATTAGGCAACATTTCCTATCATTTGAGTATAATTTTAACACCAACTACTGAAAGCAGAAGAAAAATTCCAAACAGAATAAGATACGATGGTAAAGACAATTATGATTTAGAAGAGGTAAAATTGAAATTAAACAAATTTGATTTCTGTGATATAATCGATATGAATGATATCAATCACTCAGTTAATGCAATAGAAGAAACTTTTCTCAAAATTCTAGAAAAATGTAAGAAGTCCTGTAAAATATCATGCGTATAAAAACGGAAAAATAAGAGATACCATTCTCACAGATTTATCAAAAGAAAAGCGAAAAATCTTGAAGTCAGCTAACCGGAAAATCTTAATAGAATTCAAAGGAAAATCGTTGCTAGAGTACGAATATTAAGGAAAATACATTTTGAAAATTTAACTAAAGAATAATTCTATTTGGAAATTAACAGAAGACTTAAGCCGAAAACACAAAATTTGTTTTTAAACAAAGAAAGGGCATTCCAACTTAATGAATTTTTCTCAAGATTTAACAATCTGGAAGACAATGATCATGTCACCAAAGTTTCTTCTAAAAAATATTTCATTCCAGAAGTAACTAATGAACCTGTGGAATCTTTATTAAAACAAATTAACATCAACTCTGCCAGAGGTTTAAGCAATATACCTAATTGGTTTTTAAAATCACTTGCAAAAGAAATCAGCCACATATTTGCCTCAATATTTAATTTGTGTTTCAAAAGTATAATTTATCCAATGACAGGGAAACGAGCAGTTATAACGCCAGTGTCAAAACACCCAAAAATCGAACAATTAAATAACGAATTAAACCCAGGTAACTACCGCCCAATCGCAGTAACACCGATGCTTGCAAGAATCTTGGATAAATATGTCTCTGAAATGTACATCGATCGGATGAAAGATACATGTGACCAATATCAATTTGCTTATAAAATGGATACAAGCACAAGTGATGCTCTAATTTTTCAATGCATTACATATACAAAGCTCTCAACACTAAAGAAACATCAATTGCAATAATTACTTTCTTCGATTATAGTTGAGCATTTAATACCATCCTACATAACAAATTAACTAATGGTATTCAAGAAACGTGTGAATGGCTGGGAGACTGGATTCGAAAATATACGGACGACAAGAAGAACTATACAACGTGTACCAAAAAATTACAGTGGGAGTTCCCCAAGGTGGTCCATTAAGTGATATGTTATTTACAGAGGAAACAAATGGAATATCTAATGAGAAAATAAATGTTAGTAGAAAAAATTGTGACATATCAAAATACTCAGATGATATGAGAGTTATTGCAAATATTCAACTGAACTCCGCAGTTGAAAATTGTACCACATACCAGAGTACCATTAAGAAAATTTTGAAACTATCGGAAGAGCGGAACTAGAAAATAAATACTTCTAAGACAGCCGAACTTGTATTTGTAAGCCCTAGAATCAAAACGTCGCCAATGTCAGAAATTATCAATCGTGATGTATACACAGAAAATGAGGAAAAAATTAAAAGAGTAAAGGGATATAAATATCTAGGACTGTATATTGATGATGATCTAAAATGTAAAAAACTTAATTAGAAACATTAATATAAAGATAAAGTCTCTCTCATACTACTTAACAAACTTGAAACCGGAGATGAAAATGATTGCCTTCCATACATATCTCGGCCCAACTTACCTATACGCATCTGAAGTGTATGTTCCAGGTCTGACAATCACACAAAGAAAATTATTACGAAGACCACTACGATTGTTAGAATTTATAGCAAGAATCAATCGAAACATCTTTACAGAAAAATTGAACAAGAGTTACAGGAAAAAATTTAAAAATTTGTTGGAGAAAATTGCAAAAGATCAAAGTCATCCTCTACACAAAGAGTTGCTATTATCTCAAGAACAAGGCAGAAAGTTAAAATACCTAAATGCAATATTACCGTGTTTAAAAAATCGTTTATCTATGCAGCTCATCAATTTTTGCTAAATGGAACTTATCCGGAGTTCCTATAATATATACATTATCTGTTTATTGCATTTTACATGCAACTTTGTTGGATGTATAGGAATCAAAACGGATACACAATTGCGTACTATTACACCACTGTTAACCAGTTTTGACCATATTTTTAAGTATAACAGAAGCAAGAATATATTCATTTAATCAATGAGTTTAACAGATTTCCTACAAAAGTTTGTAGAGTGACGGAAAAGAATTTTATTATAATGTCAAAATTCTCATATGAATTTTATTGCAACTGAGATTGCTTTCTCATTTAGTTGAAAATATGATGCTTTTGAAAAAAGGATTAGAGAGTAAAATTTGTGCCACTTCAATAGGTAAAGAAACTGGTTAAATATAATGAAACAGATCTGTTAACAAATTTTGAGGTTTATTTATATAGTTTTTAACCAATCTGTTAACAGATCTGTTAAATATGGCCATCACTGCTATTAGCGTCAATTTGATTGACATTAACTCCAATTTTCGAATTAAAATGGAAAAGGTAGAATTTTTATAAACAAAAAACAAAAATCAATTGATCATAAAACTTGTTTTCGAGGTGAAAGAATTCTATTATTTAAGTCACAAGTCGTACGCAATAAAATAACTTTCTAGAGAATGCTAAATTAGTACAGCATTGCTATGTCAAACAAAACCTAGGAAATGAGAACTAATCAACTACCGTGCCATACTTCACACACAAAGTGACATACGTACCACTTGTTGTAAATTGTAAGGAGGCGAAAACTAATAAAAACGAGAGAAATTAATATAGGAACACTTTCAGCAACCTTAACACCTAAATAAACATACATATCAAGTTTTAAGCGAGGGACACTTTCTATGATAAGAGAATATTGAACAAAATTTCAACACCCAATATTGTTTTCTTCTTTTTCATTGAGAAGTATTAGAAAAGATTTCATACAAGTGAACAAACGCATAATATATAAAAAAATTATAAGACGAATTTGAAGATTTGGGCATAGGCGATCACTTAGGTATGTAACTAGTAAATTATAATTAATTTAGATATCTATAAAATTTGAATTTTCCTTAAGAGCAGAGGCGCACCCAGAGGGGGGGAACTGGGGGAACGTTCCCCCCCTCAACAGAGCACAGATGCTTCCATTCCTCATGAAATGTATGCTGATATGATAACATAGTACATATATATTAAGCATTGCTTCAAATCTATCTGCAGGGGTAAGCAATAATTAATTGATATTGCAATTATTACAATAATTGGAAATCGATTAATCTATTGAATACCTTAGAAGAAAAAAAATTACCAATAATTTGCAATTATTTAGGTTCACTAAGAACGTTCTCACAAGCATTAATGGATGAAAATCTTGGTGAAACATAATAAAGTCCCAAATCGAAAATCATTATTGTCCTGCCTAGTAAANCATTATGCTTCCACTACCGAATTCACTTTTTTATTTATTGAAGGCATAAGATTAATCCTATTTCGTACCATTGCTATCTTTCTGTCACACGCCTCATATTGTGATGTCAAACCTAAAGATATTAAACAATGATCACAGCTTTTACATAAGGTATCTATGCAGAACCAAATTTGATTTTAATGATTACGATTTCTGGCAACATTTAACTTAGATTTTTCTTAGTGCTAACACAAGTATGAAGTACTCGTAATTTTGTTTGTTATCTCATAATGATGTTTTTTCTTTTAAAAAAGTTTTTATGTGNTGCTATGATTTCTTATCTATTATTTTCATTTCAATTATTGCCAAAAGCGAAACTAGCAAGGAGAAACATAGCAATTTTGAATGAAATTTTCTATTAAATTATATTTTGCAAAATGTGAAAATAATTTGGATGGGTTTCTGTATTTTTTACCTATAGTGAAATATGGTGAATTACATAGCAATGCTAAAAAAACAATAGAAAATAATGTATTAAATTCAAATTACGGCAAGTTACAAAATGTAACTAAAGGTATTTTGTGGACGCACAGTATTAATACGGCATGATCCTCATCCTGTTCTCTCTTCTGCTAACAGGAGTTGAAGTCGGAGCCGCGGTGGGCTGGGGCTCGACTGAGCTATTGGAAAAAAGGGGCTGAAATTGAAAAAAATAAACTATTACACAACAGTTGTAGTGAATATTATACAATTTCTTAAACAACGTTTTGAAATTGTACATCAGTATTATCTATTTTTGAAAAATTCAATCTAGAATTTTCAACTTCAGTGAGTTGGG
>CABFPE010000052.1:79982-134927 GCA_900660155.1 Hofstenia miamia | reverse complement strand
TAAGAATAGTTCCCCCCTCAGAAAAAAAGCTGGGTGCGCCCCTGCTTAAGAGGTACCTTAAAATTAATCTCCGAAATTCAAGATCATTCTTTTCTATACGAATTACATAAATAGAGCTAAGCCTTAATAATTCTTAATGATTCAGTTTATATAAGCCTAAAATATTCTTACATAATTCTTAAATTTTTACAGGTCAACTAGTATTTATAAAAGGAAATCGAAGGAGTCATTATTTAAAAATTAAAATTTTCATACACACAAAACTTAGGAGGTAGGAATTTTGGATATATTAGATTTTCAGAAATTTCTGAATTAATATTTTAAGCCTCTGCATAATTCTTAAATTTTGAGTATGTCACCATTCTGGGTGGTCCATAGCGCAATTCCAATTCAGAACGGTTTTCATTACAAAGAATGGAAATTCTACAGAAATCTGCACTATTTTAAAATACTAAAAGTAAAAATATTCACGCAGTTCTATTTTTTTATGGCAATTAAGCAAAAAACAAGAACATTTTAGTTTGGTTTTCCTTCAAAATGAAGCATAATAATTTACTATATCTCTAATCGGGTTACTCAAGCAATCGATCCTGGTCCGTACCTTAACCCCTGGAAGCATACCACTAAGGCCGATTTGGTCGTGAGAAACCTCTGGCGACCCCTGGCACACAGAGTGCTGATCTGTGGTGAGTCTGATCAGCAGAGTGAAGGCGAAGGCCGAGCTTCAGTTGAGAGGGTTGCGCCTCTCCGGATTTAGCCAACCAAGGCTACTAACGGAGGTAACTAAGAGAGCGCCTGCTGGCTGCTAAAAAAGATCCAGGGACCAGCTAAAAAATTAAGAAGAAAAGGGGTCCATGGGTAAAAACTTTGACTTAGGGCGTCGCGATTCTTATAAAAAGTGTATTTATTAGACTTTCTAAAAATCAAATTAATATTCTGCAGATAAGCCATTCTACTGTATATTCTCATTTCAGTTATCATAAACTAATTTGTTAAGGTTTTACGTCGATAAAACATCCTATCCAATCCATTAAAAGAAAGAATTAAAGCAAAATAATTCACGTTTAATATACCGACAGTTTGAACATTTTCAATGTTTATAACTGTTTTAAGCAATGACTACGTGCAAATGTGCAAAAAGTATTTTGAAGACTTTTTATTTAAAAAGCAGCCTACCTCCACTAAACCTGTAATGCTATAAGCATGCCCTTTAACCAAACCGTTGTCTTGCTTTGATTCAATTTCTGCACGTGAACCAGCCTAAATTTAAACATATTATTTGGTATCATTTGTTATCCCATTGCATGTGAATTAGAATTGAGTAAATTCAAACGATGTATTTCAATAATTTTTAAAAGCATTTTGAAAAACGACATGACTAGTAAAATTACTAAAAATTAGAAACATCATATTTTTACATAGTGTTTCATACCTCGAAATTGTATATTGCTATCCGATAACAGATTTGTTTACTTTCAACAAACAAGTGGCATCCATTATTATTCGTTTCACTTTTCAAAAAAATTGGATAATATTGAATTCACGAAAAATTCGTTGGGAACAACTTCACTATTTACTTAGCATCATCATTGGATATTTGATGATTTCTCTAGCTACAGATAATTGGAAAGAAATTTATTTAGATTCTACAGCATAATACTAACATAAGAAAAACCAAAAATATTTTTTCAGTAACGTGAAATGAAATTAGGATCATTAGCATACATCAAATGTTAACAAAGCGTTTGATTACGAGGTTTAAGAACATCTACTAAAAATTCTTGTAAAAAACCGACTGCTACTAAAAAATTACATATATTGATAGACATAATTGAAATCTTTAAATGAACGCCAGTTCACTGTATTCGTTATAAATCCCTTTAGAAAAATCCCTTGTTCGTAAAGAATAAAAAATAGCTATGACGAGCGAAAAATATCCCATATGCGTATTTCATTGAATATAAACATGATTAACATCAATTAACATTCTAAATCAATACAATTCATGATCTAAGTCTATAGGGTGAATACGAGAAAGCGGAATTGATAGAATAGTTGTGGACGTACGATATGTTCGAGAAAAACAAATGTGCTTCATTGGCCTAAAGAAATTGGACGTGGCAGTTAATTTACTCCAATGTCAGAATACGCAAAGGGACAAAAATGGTTGATTTGACCAGGGCTTGCGAAAACCCTTGCAATGCTAGAGAATACTATTTGTTTGTTCGAAATTCTAAATGTACAAACGAGAAAATGATTTTGATGTGTATAAAAGATTGAGTTTAATACTCTTGTGAAAAGTAACTGGACTTAGTTATACATTTCTGGCCATATGAAACAAATTACATTTACATTAAAATTTACAAGAAATCAAAAGTATCATACTGGAATAGAGCAACCCATGAGCGAATTGCGATCATAAGCTTTGTGTAAAAGCCTATAAAGCTGTGATGGGTCACCTGTTAATTCAACTTGTTCAGTGATTCCACCAGTGAAATCAGCTAAACCTTCTTCCAATGAGCCTCCCATTAAGGCTTCATAGCAACCAAATAGTCTAAAGCATACTCTATCAGCGAATTCCAGCAATTACATTTAACAGTAACAATATATTGAGGTTTTTTCCTATAAATAGAATGCAATAAAAAGAGAAGTGTGCATTCAGCTTTAACTAAATTTATATTTTGTCAGCAATTTTGTTTAAGATGATATAAATATAAGGTGTACTGCGTGAAGCAAATCAATATTTTCTGTTAAGCTGAATAAAATCGATTTTATAATGGATAATAAAAGATGTTGCAACATAAAATTAAAAACAGTGAAAATTCTAAGTGTTACATCACTCAGCTAGCTAGCAACATGGCTCATTCTCATGCCAATTAGTAGGATAAAATGGAAATGTAACATCATAATCCATGCAAGGCCCTTAATTTTAACAAATGTTCAGAATGTATATAAAAATAGAATTCTTTCGATGGATGAGTCTAATTAAAAGTTCGTAACAGTAGGATAAAACTATCAACATACTTGGCGTAGGCTTTTTCAACAAGTGCACTCCAAAATTCATCACTATCTCTTGAATGAACGAATATTAGCCTTCCACGGTATGTCGGAAGTCGGTCATCAATAACTACCTAGAAATGCAGCTTGAAAATCCAGATTTAATGTTAATGACTTCTAAAAAATGAGGTCGATTTCGTTTCGTTTTTACGCTTTAAAATCGCGGCTACGGTTTTTAGCAAACTATTATTGGTATTAGTAAAACGTTTTACTTTTCGTAAATGATGTTGTAAATCAAGTAAAATAAAACTAAGATTCAACGACAAATGTTTTGACGTTTGTTTTTAAAGGACCAACCGAAAAATTCGGTTGCATTTTTTGCTCTGTTCTGCTTCGATTTTAATTGAAATAGCATTTCGGTATTCCGTGGAGCACTAGTGCAGGCCCTAATAATAAGCAAAATCAGAAGACGAGCTAGGTCAAAAATAACTCAAATTCATAAATAGGTGTTTAATGGTTACATTGAATAAAGATGAGTTCATTAGGTTTGAAAATTAAAATAAAAAACGCCAAATGGATAGGATCGGATAGGATCAATTTGCCGAAACCGGCAAATTAGTACGGATTCGGATAGATCAAGGTTTGATTAAGACAGAAAAATATACTTCAGTCCAATCACCATCATGCCAGAAGTAAAATCGAAAACATCCACAATAATCAGCATCGCTAAAATCCTGATCAGAAGGCACAACTCGGAAGAACAGATCCTTGTGTAATGACAGACATGCCAAAGACGCTAATAACCAACAATCGCCTAAATAACAATCAAGTGGCCATTTTATGCTGGAAAAGAGTGCACAGATGCCATAGTACTTAAAACAACTTAATATCAGTATTTTAGCCTTGTATGTTGACTTTTCCATTAAATTATTTATCACTTACTTTTTCCAAAAAACTGAAATAATTCTGTTGTAATCATTGTTGTAAGCAGACAACTTAAGAAAATCTGGGTTCACAATTTCATATTGTAAAAGTAAGCTTAACGTAGGTGTTTACCAAATACCAATATTTCTGAAAGAAATTTCTATTTAGGTCATTATGCATTAACAAAATGCATGCCTTTACTATTTATATAAACGCATTTTCATAGAAATTGAGTCTACGCTAATGCGCCATATTGAAAGACATGCGCATAGCCTATTACTAATTAATGCCCCAAGACAGTTCGCTTTGCCGCGAAAGTCGTTTTCTGGCACTTTGATTGCTTTAGTAAGTAAAGTGAGAGAACTTAGAAACTGGAGTTTAATACGGTTTCCTTATAAAGCAAACTATGCGTTTAATCAGGAAAATTGAATCGTAGCAATAAATACCTCTTATCACTTACACGTACTAAATTGAATTTTTTTGAAATTTATTAATACAAACTAAAAATCAATACAAATGCATATAATTACACAGTTATTTCAGGTGCATGCATGTCAATGTCAATACTAAATTCTTAAAAGTTTTTGTAAGCGTGATTATCTAATTATTCTCAATTTGATTTAAACCCCACCTAAATTTTGATATTGCTATAGAGTTCATCAATTACTCGCAAATAAGTGTAGTTATAAAGATACAGGTTGTGGCTAAGTCCATTATTGCTAAGCCCTCAATGAAATTCATATAAAGGTAATAAACAAAAGCTCAGTGGATTCCAATATATTCCAGCATTAAATGCTCCTTAAATTTAGACTACTTAATCAAACATATAGACAACAATGTGCCAGCTGTGTTTTACATTAAAATATATATTTATGCGTACAATACATTTACATCGGTGCTAGTTCTCCGTTAGACTGCTCAATGAGATTCATTCGTATTCGCAGACAGTTTAATCATTATTGACGAGTTACTCATATATATATATATATATATATATATATATATATATATATATATATATATACATATGTATATATATGCGCACTGTAATTTGCATAATTGATCATTAGTGCTTTGCAAAAATGGATTCATCGCCAAGAGCCAATATTTCAATTTACTTAAAATTATCAAATATTTTTCATTTATTTTCCATAATAGCGTTTCTTAAAAAATTCGCTGTTTGTAAACAAAAAAAGTACTATATTTTAAGTCTCCAATATATATCCATGTAATTAAAAATCATGTGTATGCTGATGACACCCTTTTTCATAAAACAACTAATTCAAACAAATAATGATGTTGCTAATCAATTTTGGTGAAATTTCCAATGAAAATGTAGTGTCACCGCCACGTCAATATTTATTAACGTAGTTTAATTGAATTATGAAATTTTGTGTGACTAATTGATTTCTGTTTATTAGTAAATTTTATACTAATTAAATTTTACTGTTTTATGGAATACCTTAATTTTAAGTTAAGGTATTTAGCTAATGGGTTTGGTGTATTCTAACCTAATATGTTCGGCGCATAAAATTCTAAATCCTCAAACACGCATACCTCAATATTGCTTAACTGTTAAAGTAGTAATCATTGACAAGAATTTAACAGTGAAAGATCATGCATGTTAATTCATCAACAGTTCTTGTTTTACTTTAAAAAGCATGTATAAAATTAAAAAATATTTTCCAACAGCTGTAAAATTAGAGCTAGTGAGAAACTTAATTTTATCTAAGCTAGAATACTTCAATGCCTGGTTGAAAATAAATTATTGTGTAAAATATTAAGTCAGAATTTGAGCTTCATAACTTTGATCCCATTTATTTAAAAGATTTACTTGCTATTGAAAGTACATTTAAAAGAATTTACAAAGAACCTGGATTTAAAATGGAAAATAAGATACATTTTTTTCAAAAAGATCAATTTCAATCTTTGCTGTCTATATTTTTAGTAATCTGAATGCTGAGACCACCGTCCAGATTCTGAATAAACGACACCAATGCTTGTATCCTAATGATGTAGATAGTTTTCCTAAATCAATTATAATTCAACTTTTGTATTCATTTTTTCAGGTATATCGGGTAGCAATTCATAGAATCGGGCATGCGCTGTTATCGGGAGACTCGGCTTTGTATTCGATGTCATCACTAATTCGCCGGTATGGAGATAACTTTCGGCTACGAGTAGCAGATTCAAATGTTCCCTATTACATATCTTTAGCTCCAATAAATTACTTCAGTTCAATATGCGTTAAGATTTTTATACTGGTAGGTACGCAAATACCTTACCCACACTTCACTATCCACTATTGGCAAAATCAGAATTCTTGAGAAAGGGTATTCTATAACTAAAGTTGTTCAAGTGTGACAAGTAGCCAACAAGTTCATGAACTCAATAATAATCGATGTAGGAATTCTGCAGCAATGTGCAGTTTTCAATAACTACAAACCTCTGTTAAAGAAGCTTCACAAATTCACGAAAATAATAATTAGATCAACAATAATAAAAATCCGTCAAAACCATCATTCAATTGCTAACAATATTATTGGTCAGTTTGCCATGAAGTTTGGCGTGCATTTGTTGCAAATTTTCTTCGTTCTACTGTAAATTTGAAAGACATAAATTTAAAATAAAAAACCAAGTATTCTTCTTTCATTTGCAGGTTATTAAGGATGTCTATCTCTTATAATTGTTGCGCAATACAATTATAAAGTGGTTTTGGTCACCCATAATTGCTCAATTTTGGATAGCAAAATTGCACCTTTGAAGAACACGTATTTGAGAATTTCGTCCGTCCAAAATCCAACCACAGCAATTGAAATAAAGAATCCGTGTATTCAACCCAACATACGATTCATTTATGGATTACGTCATTTTGCTCACAACATGAATGACTACAATTTTCATTAGGTAATAATAACAACCCATATGAAGACTATTAACAACTTCGATAGAAAAATGAGCTTCTACCGGTTAGCCTTTGCTCAAACAACGCCCGATCAAACTAAATTTATATTTTTGCATCGAACAATCGTTCATTTAAATTTAATACATATTCTAAAATATCAGGAATGAAAAGCAATTATCAATATCAATTTTGAGGCATCACCTATTGTACGACCAACTCATTTTTATGTATGACATATGTTCGGGCATATTTTATACATTTTCCATAGGTTTCTAAAATTAAAAACAGGAAATAATCTGTGCGTAACATTTAAATGCATAGAATTTAATTGTCTTAAATACTAGTAAAACATCTGTGTGAAAAGACAAGTTAATAAAGTAGCATTCTTCAATGAAATAGTTCACTGCAATGCTACAATTAAAACTAATAAATCGAAAGTTAACAGTTGCCAAACATCAAAGGTACAGTCTCTGTTACATACTACACAAATGCTATCAAAGACAATACAGTAGACACAAACACCACAGATAAAAATATGATCAATGTCTTCAATCAAACCAACGGCCAATAACTATCAACTATTGTATACTGAGAAAAGACAATCTTATGACTTTTATCATGAGGGGATGAACTAACTTTAAAACTTTGATAAGTATAATTTATTGCTAAGAAAAACAATCAGTTCACTTAAGTTTAGTAACATATAGTAAATAAAAAGTTATTATTATTTCGGACCAAAAAACAGTTTATAAAAAATCAAATGATTAAAGTAATTGACTAACTATAGAAACATACATTATTGTTTATGCGATGCCTATGCAATTGGCTATACAAAAAACAGAGCATATTTCTAAATAGCAACATTTCCTAAATTTATTCGAAGCAAAACTATTGCTTAAGCTGGTGATACACATCAGTATAAGAGGTCGTCCGTAAAGCAATGTAAACGACATGTTTCAATTTGATAGTCCCTGTAATATATTAGACAGCGCTAATATATATATATATATATATATATATATATATATATATATATATATATAGATTCTATTAAAGTTATTTGTAATGCAAAATACTCAAATGTAGACTGCCATTTTCCATGTACATTGCCATTTTTGCAATCAATAGTGAAAATTTTGCAATTATGATTTTTAAGATCTTTTGTGATAATATTATTTGGAAAGCTTCAAGAAATGTGTGTGAAAATAACCAACGAAGTCAGAAAAGCAATAATTGAGAAAGAAGAATCTGGGAAGGGGGGTTATGAACAGCTTAAGGCTGATTTAGGAGTTAAAACAATAGCCATCAGAGAAGTGATGTCTGAAAACTGTTCATATATGAGGAGGCGCAAGAAGATCGAGTATAGAATGACAGAAGAAACAGTGCGAAACGTTGTCAACTCCAAATTTGCACCTAAGACCTGCGATAAAATTTCCTCTCGGCTCAAGTGCGTAAATCAACTATTTATCAACATCTTGATGGTAGATTGATTATCTACAACATTTGTGATTCGAGAATATTAGCAAAAATAGAGCAAAGCAAGATCAGTTGTGTGACAGCACGTACAAGTAAAGGTATCAACCTGAGTAACAGTTGCCCTCCATCAAAGTCACATAAGGAAGAAAAATGGATCTTACTCCTAACAGAAGATGCTGTCATCTACATGGAAAAGCTCCAATACACATAAAGCAAGAGAACTTAAATGGCGTTGTGAACAACATGCATCCCCAATTAAACCCGGTAGTATTAAAGTATTTATCGCTGATCTCAATCCTCAGAATAATCGTGCAGAGCGCTGGAAAGCATTACTGAATTTACTCTGGCAAAAATACGAAATTTGTAGACGTGTTGCAGATTGCGTTCAAGGATTGCCTCTTTATTGCGTAAATTTTGTAATATTCTTATCTGTTGATTTGCAACATTATAATACATCATGTTTCCCAGCAGTTTTATTGCAAACCATCGATATTATTTCACATATTCAGTATTTAGCATTATCGAAACTTGACTCAAATTTTTATGCAACTTGTCTTTATAATTTAACTAATTGTAATGCATAAAACAAAAGAAACAAATATACTCAAACTAAAAAAAACATTAAAACTAATGTCACTATTATTGCAAAAATTTCATAGATGATAGCAAAATTGTCTCTATTGGTTGGATAAATGTCATTATTATCTAAAAATTTTATAGATAACGTCTTCTTAAATAATAGTTTACATTTGTAACTTACTGCTTCAAGCAAAAACACATTTGGTTAAATAATGTTACAAGAGGTTTAGTGTAAAATGAAAAGCCCTTTTATAGTTTGGATAGTGATCATCCTTCTACATCCACAAATGATGACCATATGTATTATTTTATACCTGTTCATTTGAGAACTTTGTAAAAACATTTAAAAACTTAATATTAAAGGCATTTTGACAAATTTAAAAACAGGAAGCATTGATCCTGAAAGATTATATTCTTTCAGAAGTTTGAGGAAACACATTTGCAAACTAAAATGTCACCAAAAAGATTTTACAATACCGAGTACTCAGAATATCTAAAGATATAAACTTAACTAAATTTGAGAAAATTCAAAAGTTAATGACCCTTAGGTATTGCATAGTGCTTTGGATCAATCTCTCTATTTAGAAGAAAGCTTAGCATTATAGATGTACTTGCTCGAATTTCAAAAAAAATTGAAACATATAGCAGAATGGGTGGTTCACCAAAATAGCTCAAATTCTTTTTCTCGTGGTTACAATGTGATATTCAAGATGAAATGTAGAAGGGTAGGAATGTTATGCAAAATTTATTTCACGAAATGCTCACTGTCGGAGGATGTATTCTAGACAGTTGAGTCAATTTTTCTTAAAAGCCAGTTAGTTCATTTTTAAAAAGCAAAAATGTCTCAGATTTGACCAACTTTTAAAAAAGTATGCAAAAATCAAAAAATGAGTTCATACCTAAGAAAATGAAGCAACTTACAACCCTAACCAATTTCATTCATAAATTAAAAGACCATTCGCCACACAGTGTAGAAAAGCACGGCTATAGAGGTCTATAATATTTAATTGTTATAAATACGAAATATAAATCACAATAACAATCTTTAGCTCACACACTTAAGGCAATTGAATTTGATAATGGTGTAATTAATTTTTTAAAAATGAAGAAGATATAAACCTTCACTAAAAAAGCCTGAGCTAAAATGCTTACAAACGTTTCGTCTAAATTTACTTTGGACTAACAATTGATAAATTACAAAAAAAACAAAATACTGAATATATAAAAAAAAAGAAGGCTAAGTATTAAATAACAATTACTCTAATTCATTTTATGATTAATACTTTTTCGTTCACCGGGTAACCAATATACACGAGATTTTCAATTTTGTGGAAATGGCAAGTATAGAAAGGATTACAACTCGAGACGATGCTAAGAAATATCTTGCTGAAAAAGAAATACCAAGACTTTTGGAGGTTTACTTTGCTATTATTTAAATTTTTGAATGATTATTTAGAGCATGATGACGGGCTTAATGTATCAAAGACCGGAAGATCCTCTAGCTTATCTGGAAGAATGTATTATTAAGAGTAAGCAAACCGGTAAATTTTGATCTTTTCAGAGGAATATTTATAAACAGCACTGATATGCTTGACTACAATTTAAAATAGTATATGAAAACTATTGAAGTATTGATCAGCAACAAGTGGAATTTTTTAGCATTTAGCAATTAACAAATTGCTTTTTTGGAGTCAAGTAGTCTTCCATTATATTCCTCTAAGTGTAAAGAGTTACCATTCTTTTAATTTAAATTTATATTTTCGAATTTCTTTATTAGATTGACAATATGTATTTCAGCAGTAAACTTATAAATCAGCTATTTTCCTTCAACGTACTTCATGATTTATTGCCATTATGCCTTATGCCACATTTAGACTTGGCGTGTTTTTAGGACTTAATTGCTACAACAATCGAATGTGTAAGTTACATTTGGCGAGAATAATTGGCTAGTCAAGATATTTTGCTGGAAATTTTGACGTTATTTTACGTTAGCGAACACAGTAGGAATGAATAAAATAGTTATTAAGCACTAATCTTAACAATAGTCCTTTACCCCAACCATTTAAAATTGGGTGAATTTATTATTTTTATATAAACAAGAAAAATCTTCAAAGTTTAATGAATATCTTTCACACTTTTAATTCAGGCAGTTGTGGTGTATCAATAATGTTGATGCAATTGTTATTGTGTTTTTTGTTAACATCATTTTAAAATTCAAATTGTAAAATATAATATAAATTATAGAAAACTGAAACTGCAATAAAATCCGAAAAAACTGCCCAAATATCTTTTAAGTGTAACTGGGGCTTTATTCTACCTTAAAACACTTATACCTTATCTTGATTTTTAATAAATTTTAGGGTACACATTTGCCAATATTGTTCCGATGGTGATCAAGGTCTGATCAATACTCTTATTATCAAAATTAACATAAATGAAGCATCAATACTGAGAGTTTGGATATGCCTCCTTCCCCAAAATATCTATGCCTTGTGAATTAAAAATTGAACCATTTTAGCACAAATTTTCTGAGGATGCATCAATCATTGCAGTGTAAACTTGTAGACTGCTAATTCACTACCATCAGAGTTTCCTGAAATTATAAATTATTACAGAAACAATTTTAGAACATCTAATAATTTTGCTTATATCTTTGTTAATGTGAATGAAAAATGTTAATATATTTATTGCCTTTTACAATTTGTTTCCATTTCTATTTGCCAATTGCTGTTATAAATTTTTGTGCATCATAATTCAACAGTTTCAATTTGAATATTAAAAACAAAATAGTTTACAATTATTTTACTACATGATTTCTTTGAAAAAAATTATTTTAGGAGTTGATAACTTATCATGGGATACATTTGCTTTAAAAAAAGATGTCTTACCTCCTTTATCAGAAGTACCTCCTACGTACATTACAGGTAATTTAATATAATATACAAATGCTTGATGTCAACATTAGAAGCCGAGCAAGATGACATTAATCCTTACCCTACACTACCTCCAATTACTCAAAGAAGTAAGCAACATTACATTTGAATATTAAATTTATATGTTTTCATGGCTTGTTTTCAGAGTTTTTATAACATTACTTAAATTAATTTACCATATTAAAATTATTTGCGTCTGGAGATGCTTGGACGTGCTTATATTTTTTGTTGTTTTTCATTCTTTGCAGTGACAAGTGATTTATCTTCTAGATATTGTTTACATTAATCTTTAACATTAACATGTTTATTGTAAATATCCTGTCAGACATAAATAAATATGTAATATAAACGATTTTTTAGCAGTTGAGCCGTCGATGCTAGATTCGGAAACCGAATTGGCCAAAAATGTCAAAATTCCTGCCAAGTTCATAATTATAATGAGTATGTTTTTTAATAAATTTTTCCAAATATATATATGCATGCAGTCGTAAATCACTACTTTGTTCTAAAATAGAGTTGTGTTTGAAAATATTATGATTCTTGATAATCACCGAAATAATGAATTTTTTATTGTAAAACTTATTGTACTCGAAACTTATTATTCATGTTGATGAGCATTGAAGAATCAACTTCGTATTTAATGGCATGGATGATGGATGTTATTTTCTTCTTGACTCCATAGAAACAGCGTTTTTCAATATTGAATTAAATTTTGCTTAAGTTTCACAGGAAAATTTAAAGTGTCTACTTATGATTTCAGGATGAATATAGATTGAGTTAAATTTTTTCCACGCTATATTTAGGTGAACCTGGTTGTTTATCATCCAAAGGCCATTACATTTCAAATATCTGTAAGCAATATTCTTACTTTCACATAGCTCTGGGACATCTAATTCAGAAAGAAATGGAAGCACAATCTAAGCTTTCTGATCACCTTGCATTCATTCTCAAGGAAAAGAAGGAAGTTCCTTCTGTACGTGAATTATATTTTACCAGCTATTATCAATGTTATCGCTAATCTGTAATGATTATAATTAGTCTAGTTTACTGTTGGATTCATTTCTGATTTTAGGCAATCATTTGCAAATTAATTCAGATGGAGGTTTTGGCACATAGTTCATATCCAGGATTCGTAGTCGAAGGTTTTCCTAGAAGTTCATTTGAAGCAGACGTTTTTGAAAAGCACGTCAGTATTTTAATGCTTGGGATTTTTTTCTTCTATTCTAAATTAATTATTAATAACTAATTTGGAAGAGTGGAACGTGAATCCTTTAATGGTCTACTTAGTTATTTTTTTGGGCTGGTGACTTTATAAACTTTTATATCACTTTCATTTATTTATTCTTGAATCTAAAATATATATACTTACTTGATTAGGTTTCATTCTTAATTTTATAGTCAATAGTTTTGTTGATATAATTTGTTATTGTAAAATGTATTGAGCGACGATTATATTCGGTTTATTCATTCATTAAACCAGACGAGAGTCTTTTTTTATTGTTCAACCATCTGGCATTTTGTATTGTGTCATTTTAGTGCACTATAAGATTACATTGCTAAATTCTCTCGTTACTGGCGCGTTACCATTATAAACAACATTATGCAGCGGGCTATTTTTACACCTCTAAAATAGTTTAACTCATTATCTTTTTAAATTTTTCGTACTAATTTCCAAAATGTATGTGAAGAGTTATTGTAAATGTATTCATCAATAGCCTGAAATATATCCTTGCTTTTCTTGCTGCAAATTCCTAAAATCAACATAGTGGATTAAATAAACGACTTCACACCAATTGGATCAATCTTTTAATACTTTGACTATTTTTAATTGGGCTCAATATGTCATGTAAACATAGTTCTTTGTATGTCTTTTGGTAAAATGAAACTAGAGATGTAATGGTTGTGTGGTATTTTGTGAAGTAACAAATTATATTTTAAAAAGGTAACATTTGTATTTTTATCCAAATTACTTATATTCTTTATGCAATATCTCAACTTAAATGTAGTTCGATTTCAACTGTTGTTAATCGACTATATTCAATCTTCCAATGCATTACTAAGGGTAACACTCTATATGTAATAGTATCTGATCTCTAGATTGGTTCTGTCAAAGTTCTCATTCATTTAAAAAGCGCAGACAGTAACCAGAACATTGAAAGATCAGTAATTGATGGTTACAACAAAATCGCAAAGGACGTTATACAGTTCTACAGCCAAAAATCAAATGTTGTTGAAGTAAGTTTTACTTTGCTTAGAAATTGTTTTAGAGGCATGATATTTAGATTGATTCCATTGGAAGTGAGAGCCAAGTTTTTAATAAAATTTCTTCTTCATTGAAAGACTACATAGGCACTACTTCGCGTATGATTTTCCATTGTTGATTCATCATATTGTACCTGCATAAATTAATAATAAGCCCCTCCAATAGGACAGTGGTTTGCTTGAATATTGTTTTTTGCGAACATTAATTTCCTAACTGTGGTGAGGCAATACTAACAAACTTTGTTTCATAACCTCATTAGCCTATATATGCCCTGGCCCAGGGTGATGTATTTAATCCATTAAGCTAACTATTTAAAATTTTTTATATGGTTACATTTTCATGTTGGAGTCATATTTGACTCCTTGGGTATGTCTGGTTTCAAACAAATTGCATTGCTTTGATATTTTCTCTTCAATTCCTATGTACTCTTTATGAGTGGGTTTTTTGTTGTGTGATGTTAAATTTTATGACTAAAAACAAGTACTTTATATTTATTCTGCTTTGTATGGACATATACTTTATATTTATTCTGCTTTGTATGGACATATCTTATTTTTGTGCAATGAAATATTTCACCTAGTATTTTTCGTATAAGTATTCAATATATGGATACATCATATCGTTGATTGAGATCATGACCTACTAGGTTTTTAGTAGATCATGTTGAGATTTAGCGTGGGTTAAGTGTAAATATGAGGAGGGTAAAGCTGCTTAAATGCTTAAGGGTCTAAGGAATATTTATAAAGTGTTTGAGATGAAACTTTCAATAGATCCATTTAAATTTTAAAGAAAACAAGCGTGTAATTATTTTGCAGATTGATACGGATAACAGGCTGCGTTTTGTGAAAATTCAAAATATTTACACCTCATTTTATTCCAATTATAATGTGTTTATCTATTTTGAAAGTGACGAAGGTATTTCTGTACTGTCTTACTTTTGAATGCATAATCTCCGCATCATTTTAAACAAAAAGTAATTTTTCACACTTGTGTTTGTTTTGAGTAAACGTTGCTTTTAAGCATCTGGAGAGTTTCTAGCGAAGTAGTATTATATTGGTAATGTCAGGGGTAAAACATTTTTCATAATATTAAGCACTATAAATGCTCTCGACTCAAATTCTTTTAAAATAAGCGTTTGGCAAATGATGCTTTGTAATTGTTAAATGAATTTCGAAAAACTATTTTAGAACAAGAAGTCATTGAAGATCAAATTACTTACAGTCAACAGTCCGAATCTCTCGGATTAAGTGATGAATCTTTACCACCCCAGAATCACATCCCAGGTATACAATAATTATATATATATATATATATATATAAATTTAAGTTTTAATGAATTTCCTACACGTGCCGTTTAGTAGATAGAAATAGCTTTGCTGTGGGTTTTTAATCATGAAGTCTTGTGTATTAGAATCTATTTAAGGAATAGTTATCACTCGCAATTTTTTACATGTGATTAGGTCAAATCTACTCTATTATATTTAATACAATAATGTGACAAAATTCTCATGCTTTCTCGACCAAGTACATTTTAAAATGTTAAAATGCTACAGGAAATGACTATGAGAAACTACCTCCCAACCACACACACACACACTCACCTCCTCCTATGTTTAATCCTTCTGATAAACTAAGCAGGTAAGTGTTGCGTAGGGTCTGGGTTCCTATGTCTTAACTGTTTACCAATCGTACGTTAGGTGAATACTAAATTTGATTTTGTTGTTTTCGAAATGTCTATGGATACAGTACGCGTTAGGCTTAGTATATTCAAGCTATCACTCTTATTCAGGCACCATCAAGACATTCTTTCAGGAACTTATGGCATTTCTTCTCTCGTCCTTGCTACAATAGGAATTAGTAGGAAATACTTAAAATTCACTAAATATAACGGAAGTAACGTTGTGTACAACAGAATAATAGAAATTAATTTATTTCATTTAATTTTTCTCGGATTTAATGGCCACTTTTATTCCATAGTTCAATGTACATTCCAAAAGCTGTTGAGTACGGAGACTTTCGTGATTTCTTCAAATGGGTGTGATTTGGACCTCTAGATCCGACCTGGGTTAAAAAAATATTTCCTATAATGTAAGGATAAATGTGTATTTCGTAAACAAGCTTATTTGCAGATATCAAATATTTACTCAAGGTTTGTTCAAATAATTGGGTATACTCATCTGAGCAAAATCGTTGGGTTTACCCACCATCTAAAATATTGCCTTGACTCAGACAGCCCAAAACATTTCAATTCAAATTATCAGGTTTCAACCACTAAGGAACAACAAAATATAGGATGGGCATCCAATTTATTCACCGAAACTACTCTTTATATGTTTATATATAAAATTCAAGCTAGAAATCAATGTAGAAAAAAATTATTTATCCAAAATAACATTTATATTTTTCATTTACTCTTATAAAGGTGCTTAAAATGTGTGTTAAATCCATACTGTCTTATAAATATTTGTGAACATCTAGTAAAATAAGTGAATTTAAACGTACTTGTCCCATAGTTGAACGCAAAAAAAAAATTTTTCTTCGCATCACCGAAAATGTTCGCTGTGCTGTCGCTGATGATAGTGGACATGACAGGTAGAATCTGAGTAATGTATGAATCTCAGAAAACATCATTGATGTTTCTGTATGAAGTAATTAATCCACTATGGTATCTATTTTTGTTACCACTGATATTTTCTGCAGCTATTTTATTAAAACTGTATGGCAAAGTTACTAACACATGTACCTGCAATTGTAGTTCGTCAATATTAAGATCATTTCTTGTTTTTCACATGCAAAAATGCTGTTCTTCCAAAGAAAAAGGTAACAGAAGAAATTTCTCAATTGAAACGAGGATATCAATAGATTCTTTGGCGGATACTTAACATTTAAGTAGCACAATTTTAATGCTCTTTGTATATCTTACAAATTCCTGCCTTTGGTTTTTTCACTGAGTATTTAGTACTCCAACCATTGGATAAGAAACCCAAAGTGATCAAAACTCCAATGCCTTCCCTTGATCTAAACTTTACTTAACGTTCAAACGACTGCAGTCTACTATTTGTGTCACTTATTCGTAAATTCGTTTCATAGCGAGGAACCTTGGTCCGAAATAAATTTTAATGCATGGCTAAGAAATCATGAACTGAAAGACACTCATCTATGTTCTAGCCAATCAATCCAAATAATATTCGAAGGGTTCTAATCCAATTTGATGGGATCCCGCCTCACATAGCATCTCACCACAAATGATTGTTGCATTTCAGTCAATCTTTTAATATCATAAGTACGTTTCCCAGGGATCGGAAAAATTGAATTAGAGTGCATCCAATCAATTAGCAGGCTATCCAATTAATTAATTGCAATTGGCAGCATCGCCAATCAATTAATTGCAATTAATTGGTTTCATTCTACGTGTTTATGTAAAATGAAATATATTATATTTCACTGAACAAACGTTTTTAAACAAACACATGAACTTTTTTTAAAATCACAAATTTACAAAATAATAATTCAACAAAAACACGACATGACTAAACAAAAATAAACTACAATTTCTTGATCAGCATCTCATGCAAAGTGGATTTATCCCACAAAAAGGAATTATCTTTAAAAAAAAGCTGATTCTCCAAATTCATTGGTAGAATTCTCTGTCTTAAGTCAATAAAACAAAAGCCCGCGGAGCTGATAAAGCGCTCAGCCAAGTTAGACGAGGGACATATGAATCTATAATCAGCATAGTCAGAATTAGGTGACAATTCTTTCGCTTTTTCAAGCCACAACAAACAATGAGTCAACTAATGAGTATGCATTACGCAGTGCACGGTGAAACCACATTATATATATACACATATATATATATATATATATATATATATATATATATAATATATATATATATAAACCCCAATTAATTGCCATTAATTGGATTTTAAAAAATTAATTAATTGAAATTGGTCAAGACCTGCAATCAATTAATTGCCCTCAATTAATTACAATTAATTGGCCTCCAATTAATTGGTTCCGACCCCTAACGTTTCCCCCACTGCGTTTACTTGAGGTCTACTTGTTGTTGTGAGTATTTCTTCATGCTAAAAAATAATATCAATTTGATATATCCACGGTTATCTTAGTGTTTTAGTCTATATTTGCCGAATGAATTACTTCTAGTCACTTACTTCCATTGCCAATGATAGGTGCGATGCATCTGCTGTTTCCAGATTTAGTAAGGTAGTCTGTTTACCTGGTATATGCATACCATTATTTGTCCCATTTTTAAAAATAAATATATGTCTGTTATATTCAGAATGCCTTCGAAACAGATCCAAGTAAAGGCTGATGATCTTCTGTGATAAATATTGTAAACTCATGTCCCAGCAGGTAGTTTCTGTATTGTTTAACTGCTGAAGTCGGTGCTTGGAAGTCGCTATTTTTTGTAGAATAGATCTTATGAGCATTTTTTAATATTCAGCTATAATATGCTATGGATTCCTCATTTTTGTAAAAGCATAAGGGGGTCTCAGCATTCTATTGCTCGCATCACATTCCAGCGAAAACGGCTTTGTAAAATCTGGCTGATGCGATAAAAAGTGGGTTTACAATATTTCCTTTGCTAAATCGAACTTTATGCAATTGCAATGAGCATATAAATTTGATGCAACAATTCGTCCATTACAATTTGTCAACATTATTTCAGCATATCGCATTACCAACTTACTCAGAGAGTTGAGATTTGATTAGTATCTATCACTATTCAATGCTAAATATCTTACTCTTGCTAGCAGAATCTCAACTATTAAAAAAAGCTATCCAATAACGGTCCTTCACAGCAGTATCAAATGTTGGAATCGTGGCTTAATTTTGTCGGCACGAGCACAGCATGAAACACGCAGTGGGGCATGAGCAGGGCACGAAAATCTATAAATTTTTCGTTGAATGTAAAAGGCAATTTAGATTAAACTTCTGTGAATGAAATGTTTTTGGCTGCAAATATTTTTAACAGTTTAACAAAATTTTCAAGACACAAAACTTTCGATGATTAATATGCAAATTATATAGATTCAAAAAATCAAAATAACAAATATATTTTATACGTATTTTAATACAGGCACGAAATATTCTGGAAAAATGGGCGCGGCACGGTGTCAAAACTGGCAGTATCAGAGCTAAGACGACAGCTTTAATGTGACGATTAAGAGTTAAAACTTTCGAAAGTCTACTTACATTAATTGCTGTCTATTCGATTTTGTTAGTCTTAAATATTCTATTCCTAATAATGACGTATTTAATGCCGAGATATTTTCAAATTTACTACACCTTGCATCAAACCTCATTTTCAGACAGGAAACGATTTAGCCGCGGAAAGAATTGGAGGTACCATACTCAATATCGTTTTACGTTGTGGACCAATATAGTTTAAACAAGTGCGCAATTCATTACCAAAATCTAACACATTCGTCGTCCGGCATTTTTTATTCTGTCCGGATTAACGGTATTATTTCAGGATTCACAACTTGTCATGTTTTTCATTTCTGCAGGCATTCTCCTCGGTAAGTCAACCAGCAGTTTTTTATCTACAATAACACGCAATCGGTAAAGTTTTAATCACAAGATCCTCTCAATAAATAGTTTATGAATATCAATAAATATAATAAGACAGCGTAGTGCAATCTCGTTACGTTAAAGTAATTTGTTGTGTTGAAATATTTCCCTAAGCAACCCTTATCTGCAAAGAAATTTAATCGTCAGTATCAACGTATATATTTAACACGTAAAATACTCTACGATTTAACCCTATTTCTACTAGCGTTACTTTTAAGTAACAAATACATTTGTCCAAATTTTTGAACAATATTTACACTTCCATTTCTTAAGCAAAATCTAAGTATATCCATGATAAAACTGAGATAAAAAGCTAATGATGAATATGTTGATTAATCAGGGATCATTAGTCTTTAATTTCTAATACAGATTTTATCCTGCCCAGTCTGGATTTATCCTGCCCTGTTTATTCTGTCCGGACTCAGCCATTAATACATCCCTATAGTTCATGTTCACTTTTTGATAAAAAAATATTTTATAACTTTTTCTCTGCCAAATGTTTTCGAGTAATTGAAATTAAATTGAAATTTTGCAATCCTCATCTGAACTTATTTGAAATTATGAAATATGATCGATTCAACTAATTTCAAAAGATGCCACTACTGTCCAATGATTCAGTACCAACAACCAAGTTCCACTCAAGTGCGTAGCCGAAATTATCTATTATTTAAGATATGGACATGCATGTTGCTGTCTTATCCCTTCGAGTGAAGGGTTAATTACATGTTACTTTCTATTAATTTACATAAAGGGGTATAATAATAAAGATTTTTTGAGTTCTCATTTTTTTAAGAAAATTATAATACAACAATCAGTTCTCTTTAATCAAACAAGACAATATCAAATTCGTAGTTTTTTGGATCTATACAATAATCTCCCGTATTGCTATTCAACCTGAATATGTCAAGAAGGCCACGGAAAAACTAAGCAGAGTTTAAATAAATTACAATCTAGATATAAATTTGATTACAGTCAATATATTTAAAATTATTCGTGTTAATTCGCGCAAACTTGAGTTCAATTTGCTAAACAAATGTTGTTATATCTTAACGTATTAAGGATTTCTGCAGCGCATCAAGTTGCAAAATATAGAACTATTCTTTAATTTTTAGTCAATTTCTCAATAGGTATTTACAACATTGACAAGATGCAAACAAAATATTTGTTGAAAATGGAAGTCTTCCAAATATGATGACTAATTTTGGTGAAGTAATTAACACGGTTACATGGTACTTATTTACTGTCAATATATGTATGAAACATTGTGGTTTCTTTGCATATCGAACTTTAGGAAATGCCGTCAAAGAGTTCATTTTTCACAGTTTAAAACAGTACTATTTTTAAATATACTTCTAATTGCTAGAAAATTGGTCAGAACATTTAAATTTGATAAAGCCTCAAAACTTATTTAATAAAAAATTAATAAACTTATAGTTTCTAAATTTTAAAGTTAATTTTTATATAATTTTTAGTTTTTCATTAAATATTTTCAAATAATATGAAAAATGTAAAAAATAAAAAATTTAATTAGTAGATTTTGAAACTATAGCAGTAAATAAAACTGTAAAATCATACAAAATTTATTTGAGATTCATGAAGTACTAGTATTTTAAAATATTTTATCATTAATTATTATTTAATTATTATTTTTAATGTTATTTTATAAAATATGCGTTGTAGCCATTTTTTTCAAAATTTATTTGGAATTTTGTTTTTACTATAAAATTCTTTATAATTTCTTTATTATACCCCCTTGAATTTGCGTACATATTAAAACTCTACAGTTGCGGTCATAATCGATAGGACACTTCGATTTTGAGCCTTTTGCACAGAAAACGGTCGTTTATTAATCGAACAGAAATAAAATGTTTATATATATATATATATATATAAAACTGATAGTCTATTTCAATACTTTGTGGTATAACCATGTGCATTGATTACACAACGAAGTCGTTTGGGGATGGCGTTGAATAGAGTACGAATTTGTTCATCTGCAATAGCATAATATTCACGCTGAAAAAACTCCCACAATGAGTCTATTTTGTCAAAAACGTGTTGTTGCAGGCGATCTTTGAGCAACTTCCATACGTCAGATAACAGTGCAATCCCCATGTTGTACATGACTTCTCTGGTGTGGTTGGACGTGTGGCAGGGGGTATTGTCCTGCTGAAAAATAAATCTTTCCTCCATATTCGGGCATAGATTGTCGATAATATGTCCATATTGAACGCTATTCATATTTCCCTCTACACGAACCAATACACGGTGTCCCGAAGACCAGATACAACCCCAAATCATTAACTTCTTTGAATTGCGTGGTATGTATCTTGCGAGATACATAGACCTATATCTGTTAAAACTACCCGGTGGACGCCGTACAAACTGGGCCTTTTTTCGAACAAGTTTATAACACCTTCATCGGAAAGACACACTTTACCCCAATCTTCTGCGCTATTTTGTGGATGTGCGCGACACCATGTCAATCTTGCAATTCTTTGTTTTCTGGATAATATGGGTTTTCTCGCAACTATTCTTCCAAACAGGCCCGCTCTTTGTAGATACCGCCGTACAGTTCTAACCAATACTCTATGACCATCGGTCATAGTCTTCTAATGGACCTTCCCTCGTCTTCTGCTTTTTTGTTAGCCTTCCTTCTTTTTTGTAAGCGGCAATAATGTAACCTACTGCACTCTTTGTATATCAGTGAGTCTCGAAATTTCCCGATAAGAAATCTTATTTCGATAGTGCTGAATAACAAGCTTTTGTCCAAAACTTGGTATCTCTTTAGTCATGCCTCCCGGAAACAGCTATCGAAAAGCTGAAATTAAACTACACGTAAATGAGATGATGGTCAAACTCTATGTGTGGTTCAGTTGCTTACTTCAATATTTTCATGGAGTGCCTGTCATACCGGTCAAATTGTGTTGCGTTGCGTTTAGACAACTCGTCCTAATTATTATGGCCGCGACTGTAAGTTAAAACATGTTATTTCAAAATTTTTTTGGAACCCGCTCTCCTCTTTTAAGAACTCTACACTCTTGCTTCATATTTAACATATATCTTGCTAACGATTTTCATATCTAAATTTTTTCTTCTACATTTTTGCTCAGTTACCTATGGGTTTGAACATCCTCAGTGATGGAAGTCTTAAATCAGCACACGGCGTTTTTTATGTTAAATTTTCATTCAATAAGTTCCAATTGTACTAAATTTATCAATTAGAGAATTAAGACATTCACTAGGGACAGACATTGCAGAGCATTATTAGGACAAAATGGGGCAAAAACAGATAAAAGTGCTCTTTTCTGGAAACCCCGTCTAAATAATAACATTGTTATTGGAAAATACGAAGTCAAAAGACGAACAATCCAATTTGGAAACATAACTGAGGATGAGTACAATCATGTAATTATAGATTCGACATTGATTTTGTGCTCTTTTGGCGTTCTTACACAGATTTTCTTACGTAAAAGAGGGTAGCCAGGACTCTGACCCCGCTTACACAGTCTATCAATAGAGCAGCTAATATATTATAATGTAATTGAAATTTGAAGCTACACTCCTATAACTGCAAAGGGCTATACTCATACTATTCTCTAGTGATGCGTTAAAATATTTTTTCACTAAATCAAGTATTGTAAGAATAATATTTATATGAATAGTTTAATTGGAATTTAATTAATCTATTTAATGTCGCTGAATCGTCATTACATACTACTAAATATCTGTCCACACTAAGCATAATTTGCAGAACCAATTAAAGAAATCGATGGCTAGCATTTTACCGCAAAATCGTTGCGTAGGTAAATACAAATCCACGGTTTTTAATAATTGAAAAACGTCTGAGTCAGCACGAGAGAAAATTAGTTTTAAACGTTAGAATTATTGCGTCGCTTGGCGACAGGAGTGCAGCTGTTAGGCGTTAGTTTGAAAATGTCTAATGATGAATCTTATGATGGTGTGTTTGTGCAAGTAGTTCACTGAGTTATTTTCTAATTTAGTTGTGGAAGAAGAAGAGATCTTTCCCAAAGAAGACATTGTGCTTGGTTTAGATGAAAGAACTCATGGGTCCAAATCAAAAAAATCCATTCAAGCTCCTGTCTTTTTTATTCTCGGTTTGATGTTTTTTAAATTTTGTAATTTAATATATGCATCGCAGTGGCCGATTCAGCAATTTTAGTTAAAAGGGGCGTGACGTCCTAACATTTTTTAAAACAAACACATGCTTTTTAAGTTTTGTTGAAAATAAATACAACGCAATGCGAAGAAAATAATTTAATTTACTAAATATACTCAGGGTATGTTTTAGAATTTCCATTTTAGGGGGCGTGGGCCGGCCAAGCCTCCATCTGAATCCGCCATTGCATTGCCTTCGTGAAATTTTGGATCCACATGATGCACAATATATGTACAATATGATTATCATATGCAATAGTAACAATATCACAAGATTTTTTAAAACTTTTCAATTATATTTAAGCATTAAAATATTAAATTATTCGTTAATATTACGTTAATAAACACAGTTTTATATTTGTGCAGGTGTCTTTATTTAAGCAATAATCTCCTGAACTACTGACTAATTTGGATGACAATCATTAAGGTCATTTCAAGAAAGATCTATATAAAAGGTGTTCATGTGAACATTCAGTCCTCAAGTTTTTTCATTAATGTTTGGCTGGAGGGCGCTTCAACAGCAACCCGAAAATTGTAGTTTTATGCTTATAGTTATGGTATAATGTATTAAATTTTCAGCTCTTGCTTGTTCTTAATAATTGTAATGTGTTCATTTTCTAAAATGATCACAATGTTTACAATGCTTGGCATTTAATCTATTTAATGCAATACTTAATTCTTAAACCGTAAAATTCATTTTTAGGTGGTCCTGGCTCCGGAAAAGGTACACAATGCGCAAAAATTGTTCAAAAATACCACTTTGTTCATTTGTCGTCTGGTGATTTATTGCGAGCGGAGGTGGAAAAAGGTACTGAGAGAGGGCAGCAGTTAGAAAACATAATGAAAGCTGGAGACTTAGTACCAATGGTATTCGTTCTTAACTAGATATGTGTTTGCAATTGAAAGGTGCGTGGATTGTAGAACTTGTATTTAGGAAACTGTTTTGGATCTTATACATGATGCAATGTTGTCAAATGAAGATTGTCCAGGATTTGTTATTGATGGATATCCTCGAGAATTAGAACAAGGTGTCCAATTCGAGAAGCAGGTAACTAAATTATAAGATTTTTTATTCATCAATACATTGTATATGAGTTTGTTACTGCAATGAAGACGTTTTTAACGGAAATCTCAATAATCCTAATTTACACCAGTGATCAATTTTGAACGACTTATCCAAAATTCTGGTAGAGTAACTCAATTGTGTATCCAAGTGGTTGTTTTGCCATAATACCAACTATCACTTGGTGGTGATGGTATTATTTATTAAGACAATTGATATTATTTTATGATTTCGTTTTTTATGTAACTGGTATGTCCAAACGCACTAATGTGACGTAACAAAGAGTCGGGGAATAAGATTTGTTAATAGTCAAGCGTTTTTAGGCTATTATTAATATATAAAACAACATAGCTTGACTTTCGCTTCATAATAATGGATATATTATTTATTAAGATACTTGTAGTTTATGCAAATTTTTCTTAATTTTTATTCAATATACCTTGATCATAGTTTTATTTTAAAATGGCTATTTAATAATAGAAGCAGCTATGTAAAAAATTCTGAGAGCCCAATATTTTTAAAAAAATTATCGAGCTAAACCAAGCCTCATTGAAAGGTTTTAATTGACGAGCTGACCCGAGCCGAGTTTAAAAATTTCGGTTCTTTGACAAGTCTGATTGTGATAATGGAAATATACTTAGGGCCGTTAATTTTCAACATTATTTGAATAAAGTTTATGTTAACTGAATATATACTTTACTCATGTGACGTATTCTATTGAATTATGCATGTACATTTAATATATTATTAGGACTACGTATTTAAATGTGAATAAATCAGCATTCTAGTCGATATTTTGAGTACGATAACANTATATATATATATATATATATATATATATATGTATATATATATAGGACTTACTAAGATTTTACTCTAGGTGGCTCCATGCTCAGCTTGTATCTATTTTGAATTATCTGACGATGTAATGACACAACGTCTATTAAAGCGCGGAGAAACAAGTGGCCGCGCAGACGACAATGAAGAAACTATCAAGAAACGCTTGGAGACCTTTCACAATGCTACAGAGCCTGTCATCGCCTATTATAAAGATAAAGGAATTTTACACACCATCTCGGCAGAAAGATCAATCGACGATATATTCAATGACGTTATTCAGAAATTTTCTTCTTTAAATAGTAAACAATTAGATGTGAAATTTTCATAGCTATAATTATTCTAGTTCAACCATTTGTTACCATTGGTTGCCATTCAAAAATTGTGATTGATATTATATTGCAAAATTTCGTTTCGTCGTTATTACTAATTACCATGGCGTACTATAGTACGGCATGCTAATTAACCATGTTGTTCCCTATGTTTATTATTTTTTATGAAATTTATTTTCTGAATAATGAAAATGTATTTCTTGCCTGCCGACAGGAATAAAGATATTTAGGTTGACCGGGTCACTATCTCTTTTGGTTCCTTTTGTGATTCCGTTACTATGCCACAATTGTTTTATTTGGCAGATGTTAGTCTTAGTACAAGAAATGAACGAATTTTCGCTTAAAAATGTAGACATCTACTGCAGTTTATAGCAAAATATGTGTTGAGAGATTTCCAGTGGTGTTTAGCTGTATAAATGCTTAATATGTCGTTTTTATTAATAATGTTCTTAATTTTATTTAGTATCCTGGTAGCAGTATCGGTAACATTTACTGTAGGTTACAGCTCGTAACAGTATCATCACGGGCTCCTATCAAGCTACCATGATACCGCCTAAAATTTCGCAATTGAGTATTGTTTAGTTATCTTCATGTTGAGCCTTTGGGAATCAATCAATCGTTAATTAAAATTATTCCCTGAATATAAATAATTACATTTCATTATTCTAAGCATATTTGACTAAAAAGATCTGATAATGAATTGAAGTGTATGGATATTTTTAAAATATACATGATTTGGGAGTGTCTGTGTGAATTTTATTTTGATAGTATATTGTGAACAATATAAAAAATACTAGGCAAATTTCATATTTCTCAATAAAATGAATTACCAAAACACTTAGTCTACCTTCTACCATCACTGAAATCCATACGTGGTTTTAGTGCCTGGAGAGTCGCCCCCCCCCTTCTTCAAAAACTATCGAAATATATGAAATTTCCGATCTTTTATGTGAATGTTGTGATAAAATTAATTTTTGGTGTTTTTCATAAGTTAAAAACATGTTTTTTCAAAAAAAATTCTGCTCCGCTTTGAATAAAAGGTATTTTAAAAAACTAGCTGTCATGTGGATAAACATCAATATTAAAGGTTTTATGACGAACCTAAAAAATGATTCCATTTTTTGTAACATATGATTGGATTTTGTATAACTTGCAAATAGATAAACATTTTATCATATTTGGATCATGACAATTTGAACCTTCCTCCGCAGCTTAAAATTTTCTAGGATCGCGCCTATTGACATCTCATATTAGGCATAAAAACATAGCAAACTTTCTGTGTACACTAATCATATGCATATGTCTACAATGAGAATCATTTTTTGAATAAAAAAGTTTTTGATGTAAGAGAAAAGGAATAATGTAAATGTCAACGATTGGTTTAGTGTTTTTTAATTGTGTGCATCAACTTAGTATTTTTTTGATTCTGTATAGATGTATATTCAAAAACCAAATTACTACTCAAGTTAATATTTTATTCTAGCAAACTTGATTATTTCTAGATGGAATATAGAATATTAGAAGAGTTAATAAAAAGGGTATAGAAATGGTTAGGGAATAATTGCAATTGTATCGTGCTTCCCCTTTCCTAAATGTAGCTTCCCGTAGTAAGATCTGGATGTAACCGATTATATCTTAATCTAGATGAATTAATTTCTTATTGATTGGGAAATTGGGTATTTAGTTGTGAATGAAGAAGAAATTGTGCCCGAAGAAGAATCTCTGCTTGGATTGGATGACAGAACGCTTCCACCTGAAAAAGCTATTAAAGCTCCTGTTTTCTTTATATTAGGTTCGATTAATAAAATTGTATCATAACATCTACTGCATGAATCCTTTTTCATGAATTTTATCTATTAAATTATTTTAAGTTGTTTTCCTTGCTGCTGCTTAGTAGTTTAAGTTCACACCCAAGTCTACGATGGTTAATTTTTGTAGTGTGGTTTAGTATATTTTCAGTGTTTAAGTTATTTTTCAAGTGGAACCGAAATAGCTTTCTATAAAATTTTTGAAATGTGAAGAAACTATTGCATTAAAAAATAAATACCCCTATTTCTCATGTGTATATTATTAAATGGACATACTGAATTCAAATTTTTGATGTATTTCTTTAATTACAGAGTAGTTTTTTCATTAAGTTTGAAAAAACTCGCTTAGGTTTTTTTTCGAGAAAGAATATTTAAGAAATCACTGTATTACATAAAATTCATTAATTAATGTTACAAACATTCAAGGTTTCTCTCTATTTCAAAGTCTTACCAATATCTTTTACTAAAATTATTTAGTGTGAATTATTAAATCTTAGACTTTTGTTTGCTTACTTTCTAGTATTCTTTTTTCTTGTTTGCTCGTTACAAAATTTTTAGTATGTCAATTGTGAGGTGTTGTGTACATTGTATTAGCTTATGACCAACTAGATGTAGTCAGAGAAAACTTCAATTTGAACATACATGTCCAAGTTTTTAAGTGAAATTTTATTAGTAAATTTTATATTACATAAATTTTGCTTATTACACAGAGTACCTGTAAATTTTTGTGCTTATAAAATTTGATAAAAACTGTGTATTATCGTGTTAATACACTACATATTTCGTTTTATTCATTATAATAAATGGCATTGTTTTAAATTAAGTATTGATTATACGACATGTATATTGAACGATTTCATATAGGCAAGGCAAATTCCTTTCCTGATTAAACAATTGATTTTTGATTTAATGCTTTGCTGTTGTTTTTAATTATGCTTCCTATTTTACCATTTGCGAATGTTCCACAGCATAACATTTTGCTTTGTACTTGTCATTATAAATTTCTAACATTATTTCGAAGGTCTTTGTATAGTGAATTTTTAGGCGGACCTGGTTCTGGTAAGGGTACTCAATGTGAAAAAATTGTGGAAAGATACAATTTTGCACACTTATCGTCTGGTGATTTGCTGAGAGCAGAAGTAGAAAAGGCTTCTGAAAGAGGGCAGCAATTAGAAACCATAATGAAAGCGGGTGATTTGGTTCCAATAGTAATGATTTAGTAATAATGATAATAATAATAATAATGTGTTTTATTTCCCTTACGCAAATATTTCAAAAGCGTAAAGTAGAAATTTAACAAAAACACTAAAAATATGCCAAGACTAATTTGATTTCCTCAAAGATTTCGAGATATCATAGGGCAGCAGGGATAAGCGATTTCTAATACTGTTTGCGGTACTTTGCAATTGGTATGACACATAGCTAATGGATGACAACAAAACTGAACATTTTCTTACACGTCTCCGAAGTGGTTCTGAAACTATCTCGATTATAGCGGTTTTCTTAAGATATAGCGATAATTTTCAGTAAAACTGCAACTAATGACAGTATCACAATGCAAAAATTTAGGAAGCATTCAACATTTAAAAGACAGATCCCTGAAATAAACTTTATTTTTTTATGCTTATATTTAAACTTGTGTTTTAGGAAACTGTTCTGGAGCTTTTACACAATGCTATGTTATCTAAGGGAGATTGTCCAGGATTCGTTATCGATGGATATCCTCGAGAATTGGAACAAGGTGTTCAATTTGAAAATAAAGTACGTACTTAAAGTTAAAATTATAGAATGCGATAGTTACTTTCCTAACAATCATGTAAACTTTGTTAACTTATACACATGTTCAGGTGGTTTTAACTTTCTAGTTTTATTGAAGCTTAACTATATTATGGTTAAATCTTTCATAGCCTTTTCACAAGATTAAGGAAATTGTTGCATTCCCTAATTTAATTCCCTCATGATTCCCCAAGAGATTCATTAGCAAATAGCAAAATGGATAATTTACTGGCTCACTGAATATTCGTTATTGTGTTCATCATATTAAAATTCCAATGTAACACATCATTGTTCATAAATTAATGGAAAAAATTATTAGAACATCTACTTAATTCCTAATTTCGACTGTTTAACTACTAGGCCTTCGAATAAGATCAATTGAACACTTTTAATGAATTTAGGTTGCTCCATGTTCTGCATGTATATATTTTGAGTTATCAGATGATATAATGACAGAGCGGCTATTGAAAAGAGGAGAAACAAGTGGACGTGCAGACGACAACGAAGAAACCATAAAAAAACGATTGGACACATTCCACAAAGCCACAGAGCCCGTCATCGCTTATTATAAAGATAAAGGAATCCTTCACACCATCTCAGCAGAAAGATCTATCGACGATATATTCAATGACGTAGTTCAAAAATTTTCTTCGTTAAATAGTGAGATTTAAAATTTATTTTCAGCACTAATAATATTATTATTATTATATAATTTTGCAGTTTAATAAAGTAAAATTATAAGGTAGATTAGTTATATCTAATTTTTTTAATTGGACTACAGATATTTCTAAGTATAACAGTAATTTATGTTATATAACTACACTTCATAAATGAATGAATTTTTATGTATTCAAATGCTTATAATGAATAGTAAATTTCTAATTTATTTCGAACAATGGAACATATGTTAATATTTTTACTATAAAAATTGACAATATTTGATTACTAATAAGAATTATAAACTTGTTAATGTGTTATATAACTGCCATGCCATTCATCAATACAATTATACGTTACTATAAGTACTGTTAAAAGCAGGAAGTCTTTGTGTTAATAGTTGGTTTCAATTATGGGATGTTTTGTGAAAAGATAGTCTAGTGTTAAGTTAATATTGAATCCTACTATGAATTACAATATCAAACAATCTAAATGGAATATTTTATTGATCTCCAGATGAAAACTAGTGTTTACTGCTAACATGTTAGAAACTTGTATCGAAATTCATTGCCATCATATGCTCAATTAATCAATATTTTTTCATACATATATCGTTATCAATTTGATAGGGTATTAATTTGAAATGAGTTCACGTGTTGGCCTGTAGTTCAGACATGATCAGACATGATCTGTTTTGATATCAAGCCAGATCTGATTTAAACCTGTTTAGTTCTGATGTCCATAGGGTAAAGGATGTTATAAAAACAACGATCCCCACTTCGCTAATGATATTTTCACTTGTCTTTTATACTGTACCTGAATGCAAAAAAGATTCTACAAATATTTCATTAAAATATTATTTTTCACACTTATACTAGAAATTCTTGTAATTTTACATTGGTGTGCTATTTTTGTGAAATCACTTTCGTGGTGGAAGGTATGGGAACAATGATGATTTCTCCGAAATTGTTTCTTTGCTCTATGAGAGTTTACATATTTTAATATTTTGTAATATAAACGCTTAGAATCCACATGGCTATGCGACCATTGATTGTCGTGGTCAGTTTCTTCTTGACAAATGTATTCCCAAATTCTTATGTTCCTTTAAATTGAAGAATATTTGAAAATTCTTCAATATCTGACGAAGTATATTTGGATAATCGATTGACTTAATTAATGCATAATATGTTCGTTTCATAGTTCTGTTGTAGGGATATCAGGCAGTTTTGTTTCAACAATATATTGTATTCGTGCAGGGCTTCACGAAGCTTTGATCTGTATAGCTATTGTTCAATATATTATTTTTTCAAAACGTTCAAGAACTGATGTGATATATACGGTTATTGTGATTGTGACTCTAAGTTCCACAATTTGGAGTAGTCACATCGTTTCAATGTATGGAATGTGCCTAACGATAGAACATTCATTAATATAAATATATTGAAATAAATTAAAAGCGTACCTGTTGCTTTCATGCATTTCAGATCATCTGACGTCAACATGGGATCAAGAATTCTCACATTTTCCTAAATTTAATAGGATTTCTTGATTTTTAACGCATACACTGAATCTTATTTTTGTTAGTTTTCCTCCCATACGCGAATGGTTGTGGTTGCGGACAGATTAATAGATTCAGAGGAAACAGAAATTATCTGAATTTCTTTGGCTGAAATGAGAGCTAAAATCTTGGCGAGCGGCTTTTGGGTTTGGCCTAATACGAAAAGGCTATTTACCATGCAGTTTTTCTAACCCATAATCATACGTAGCAGAAGCAATTCTCGCGTACCATAACTAAGTCATTTCTTAACTAAGTAATAGAATGTTTCAATATCTGTGGCCTTAGTCAATCATAACTTACGTTCATTTATATCTTCATTGCCGAACTATCTTTGAGTTAATGCCGTCTTAATTCAAAAAATATAACCATTTCCTAGAAATTTTCTCTGATCATCCAAAATAATGCAAATCATTTTGATGAGATCACTAAACCCTTATGTCCTAGGCACAAACGAAGAATGCCAAGGCATGAAAACTCATTCCAGGTCCAAGAGAAAGTTACCGCCCAATATATTTTTGGGAGGAGTGAGCGTCCTAAATGTCCCCATCTAATCTGGCACTGCAATAAAGTCAAAATCAAAATTTTACCTGTTCTGATTCTTCAAAGAATGTAGGAGTTTTGATTTCTTTTGTTTAAATATATATGTAAGATTGCAAAATGCTTTTTTGCCTGTTTTGCGTTGGCCTTTTTGAAATTAGATTTAAATCAGATGATATGCAAGATGGCAAAGATTCCATGGTTTTGCAACATTTATGTATTCACTGTCATTCATTGCCTATTATCATAAATTCTCGTGTGAACCTAAAGTTTTGTTTAAGAGTTTGGAGTGTGGCTTATGTCTGCAGTCTAAAAATATATCTGTAAACTTCACACTACGTTCGGGGTTAGGTACCTTTTGGAATGCGATAATGCTGAAAAACAATTTATTGAACAATAAGACATTGTGAAATATCCAGCAGTTGGTTCCATTCGTCGGTTAGAATTGTGTCGTTGTACGTATCGAAGTCCTCAGAATCGGAATAAGAAGTTAAATGAATGGACAAAACGTATGTAAGTAAGGCTAAAAATTAGTGTGCCATGGCGGATGCAGCTTATACACTCTATATACCTGTAACTCAAAAAACACAACCTTCAAGGTTTGGCCTGCGGCTTATACATGGTGAGGGCTTATACACGATGATTTATGGTAGTTAAATTAGATATTAACCATTTTCTAATTCAGCCCTATATTTCATCGTCAGAAACGTCCACATGAGCATTTCCTATTAAGTAAAAAGGCTATTCCATAAATTCATAATTAAACTTGTGTTATCTATGGCCTGTTTGGATACATTGATGTTCCCTGTTCGCGAGTAAAAGTTTTCTATAACTATGCGGGGATTTTATAACGCCAAGCACTTGATCAATTACCAATCATTAGTTTATTTAGTATCAATTCATGCTCTTTTCTCAGGCTGGTGTGTGATGGGGCATGGATCCCCGCACCTTCGCCCTACCGCGCATGCGGGGCGAGTCCTAATTTTAATCCCCGTGGGGATTTGCGGGGAAATTATATTATTGGTTTTTACATATTGCTGTGAATATTTTATGATTTGTAAAATTTAGTGTTATAATTCAGAAATAATAACAAATTCACTATTGTAATTCGTAAATGGTGTGTATATAGAGTCTCCATATGTCGGGTACCTTTGATATAAATTACTTGTTTCACACAAGTTAGTTTGAAATTCTGAGAATACTTTAGAACAACTATTATTTATTTGTTTAATGTGAAACAAGAAACTCCTGTTGAAGCCTTTTGTGTAATAAAAACAATCAGGCGTTAAAACAATGAGAATTAGTCCGTCTAGGTTATATCAAAAATACAACGGTTCTCCATTTCTATACTTTTACTTTCATTTATCAATTAAGCGAGCTAGGTGAGTTAATTTATTCTGCTATTATTAATATAAATTTTAATAATGTAGCATATAAATATTGCCAATTAATTTATATAATGTAAATTATGCAGAGACGCCGGAAGCAATTCAATATTGGGGGAGGGGCCAAAATTTTATGACTCTATATAACTATGTACTTTTGTTATTTTTTGGATATTAGGCCGACTCATTTATTTGATGTTTTTTGTGAAAATCTAACTGCACATAGAATAGAACACTATTAATTAGAAATAAATGCTTATATTTATTAAATTCTGAATAATGGTTTTTCTCATTAACAATCTTTTTAAAGTAAAAATCAATAGTGCTTGTTCCTGTCCAGGAAACTTGACATAATCAAGGGGTGGGCATGGGTTGAGTATGACCTAGGATATAGAACATGGTGAAAGAATTTGCAAATTTGAACATGTGGGTAAATGCATATGAATTATTAAAACTGAAGTTCTGAGAATATCAAATTAGAGCTGGCTTTTTGTTTGTTTAGAGAATTTGTCAGTCTTTTTATTAAGTTATTTTCTATTATATTAATGGTATTTATATTTTAATACAACAATTATCTGGATCTAGATCATAATGATTGTGGAAATGTGAATTACCTATAGGTTAAATTATATCATGCACAGTGCGAGCTAGTTTAGGCGTATATCTCTTACAGTATACAATATTAGTCAAATTTGTAGTTGATTCTTGATCAATAACTACTTTCTAGTTTTATCTATTTCACCTGAATCTAAAATAATTTATTTTTTAAGATTGCAACAATCTAAATTGAACATTTGAGGAAGAATTGTAATTTATATGGGGATTAGATGCAACATAGTCATTAATAGAATGAGACAAATCCCTGTGATCTTAAATCAAGAGAATGCCTATTAACAATCTTAACTTTAAAACTGATCAGTATCCCACTATAAATACAAAACATTTTATCCATATTTTCTAACAATACTTTAAGCCTATTTAAAATTTTAAGAATCTTGGAATATCGACAAATATATTGAAAATGTGCTTTCATGGATTGATGATAATTGCCATTGAAATTTTTTTGTGCGGAAGTGCCTGAAAGTATTAAATACTTTCAATTAAAATTTCGTTTTCATTAAGAAACAATTAAATTCTTCGTAGTATTATCAGAGAATTAGGAGGTGTAAAGTCGATAGTTTCGACAATTAATCTCGGCTATTTTCCTGTTGAGGAAATCAGAGGTTGCACCGCCGCAGATTTTGGTTTTCATTATTGGTTCGTAAGCAATGAACATTTATTGAATTTTTTGAATAAAACATCAGATTTTAAAAAACTTGGGATTAACACAAATAAAAATGAAATTTTATGGTCATTTGTGGTGGCAACTTGTGATTGCTTACACGTTTTTCCAATGAATGTAATATACAATTATATGTTTAGTGAAATTCTTTCTATATGAAATTCAAAAACATCAGTAAACAGGATGCTTCCAAATTGATGCAAAGTTTAATGAAAAAATTGCGAATTCCTCCATGTGAATGGGAATCAGTTGCACCAATGGAAGAACATTTTTGTGAAAGCAATTTTTTGGTTCTTGCGGGAGTAGAATATTGGCTGTCTTTTCTCCTTAATTTCTAAAATATTTATTGCATTTGCAATAGTTACTTTTTAGTTATGTTTTCATGTGATTGGCTTATTCCAGTTTCAAATAATACAAGTACTATTAAAATACACACTTTCATTTTCGTGGACGTTTACATCATTCTTTCGTTTTATCTTGATTTCCAGTTCTTCCTCTATTTAACAATGGCTACTGCTAATTTTAGATTTAATAAACGTTTTTATCTATCAATATGCCGTTTTATTCAATATTAATTTAGCAATCAAGATATTGCCAATTTTTTTATTTAAATTATCACTTAATCACCAGACTACTTTGTAGGATATTGATTTTCGTTTCTGTTTGTTGTTTTGATTTGTTTATTTTCGTTTAAAATAAATCGAATTCGTGGTTAACGCTATTGTTTGGTTATATTTTGACAATTTTCAACTGTACCTGAAATGCTGTGAATTTTCGCTTCAGTCATGCATCCATCATCCAAATTTACACACGTTGTTCTTCGACTAATGTTTCAAGTTATAACATAAATTTCTGCTAAAAAAATATTTCTGTATAAATGCTTTAATGAGGCCGGAGTATTTAATTGTTCTTAGAAATGTCTTTTCAACGTTATGTTCGCTTTTAATATCCAAGTAGTTTTCCATTGCCAAAGAATACTACTATGATGCCATATAGATTTGAAAGGAAACTTTGAACGATAGCATTAATTTATTTGCGCCAATATCCATCTCTACTTTGCTGCCTCATTGCATAAGTGTAATCAGCTGGCTTAAAACAAAAAATGATTTACTGAGATAACAGTATTTTGTCTAAGCAAAATCATTTTTGATTTATGATTGGCTATATAGGGTGAACCTATTTACTCAATTACAAATTTATATCCATTTTTTCTCTAATGTACAGGTATTATATTTGTTATTTATCAAGGATATCCTAAATAATATCAATATATCACTATGCTTACATGATTGGTTCAATTTAAAAAAAATATTTAATTTGATTAAATAGGTTTAAATCAGGTCAGGTCTAAAGTGCAGGTTAACTAATCAGTAATTTACCGATTTTCCCAGTGTGCATTTCAAAGACAGCCATAAATAAATGTTTAGTTCCTGGTGCTAAAAATCAAAATGTTAAAATAATCTTTGCAAACAAATGGTTATGTCCAGCTTATTACATCTATTATTTTTATTGTAAAAGCCTCGTGTTCATCTTAATTGTACATTTATTCCGGGCTCTCAGAATATAGTAGTTTGAAACTTGAAACGAGCATTTCATATCACTGGCTTACTGCATTTGGCAATATAGAGGACATATGCTTTAGTTTAGGAAAAGTTTATTTTTCTGCTGAAAACTTAAGGCAATCCGCTAAATACAACGACAGAGATATTAATTATTTATATTTAATCATATTAAAGTCGACAGAAGAATTATCAGTCATGAGAGACCGTAATTTTTGTTTCATGTTTTAAAATTCGCCTGACAGGTGATATCGTCGTGTGAATTTCTTGCGTTTGACTAGCAACAATCTGCATACAGGAGGGAGCACTCCAACAGAATAACAGAGTGAACGTATTAATTATACAGAATTATACATCATCTAGAAGTGACTGTTTGGATGATTCTTTTTTGTACATTCATCAAACTTCTACATTACTTTTGGTCCTATTGTTTTCTGCAATTTCTAGACCTACCCTTTGTGAGAATCTCCACACCTAACTTAAGTGATTACAAATCATATACTCTTCTACCTACCTAAGGATATCATTTTTCATAATATTAACCTCTTCAATTATGATGGAACAATATTGACATAACTTGATACCCAATGAGGGTTAAAAACAGTTTTTCAAAATGTAATATATTGACGTATTTTCAGCTGATATTCTTCTTAACAGATTTTGTAAACCTTTCTTGAAAATCTTTTGTTTCTTATATGTAGTGATGTATAAGCCATATAAATAACCTAGGAAGTTCTATTGCATATATTATCCTACTAAAATTCTCTTTTTCCTATGGGACGGTGATGGGTCTTGTTGTAAGGAACGTTTTTTTTGCGAATGCGAAAATAAAGGAAGTTTTTGTTAATCTTTATGCAGATTTCTTCAAATCACTATGAAAAGGGCTCAATTGAATCATAGAGCTGCTCTACAAGTTTTCTCAAAAATTGGTTTAGGTTCGTTTACAACTTTTTGATTAGTTTGATGAGCTTTTTCATTCATTCTGGCACTGTGAGGAAAATCTTGTGCAGCTACATTAGTATGATCTTCTGTTCTTTGAATCATATTGTTATTCAGATTGCCATTTTGTTGACTTTTACTGTCTTCTGATTTACAACTGTAAATTTAAATCTTTTTGCACATTTACAATGAAGAATCTAGACATATTCATTTCAAAAGTAATATTAAATCAATGTTTTATTAAGAATCTAATTGAAAGTTGATCAACAAGTATGTTTAAAAAGCTACACAAAAATGGGCTTTGGATTACAAGCGTAAAACAATATTATCAATAATGATAAGAGCGTATTTATCAGAATATTAGAAGAAAAGAATTGTGCTTATTTATTAGTAGAAAGTAACAAGCAAGACAATCAACCTGAAAAGATAGTCATCATGGCAATCGATTGTTTTCAAAAAAATTCGTGCATTTTTGAACATTAAGCTCAATGATTCATTGAACAGTTGACCAGTCAACTTCTTTCACATCACTAATGTGCTCTTGGGTAGACAAAGATGCATGTTCTTATTTCCTTTAACAGTACTTCGTGCTATTGTTTGAATAGAATGGTTTAGTTGCTAACACTTACCTTGATCCATGCTACTGCTACCGGATGCTGGCAGCGCAATATAGTGAATCAGTTTCATTGATCACAATTTGGCCTGATAGATCATAGAAATAGATAGTAATTAGAAAATATTAAAAGCGCATTTTTGGGCAGGCCTTTATATATACATGCATATATATATATATATATATATATAAATTTGTGGTTTTCGATTCAATTGCATGAACAAAACGTTTATATTTTGAATATGTAGGAAATTCAAGCCTTAGCAATCATCTGATTCTGATAACGAGTGTTCGGTGAATTTTGCAAGAATTTATGTAATTGCATTTTTGCTTTCCACATTAATATTTGATAACCAAATTTCATTGAAATTTCAATTTCAAAAAATCAATAAGTAGTCAAATTGGAATCATTTGTGAAACAATCGTTCGTATGAGAACAGCAGCTGAAAAAGATATTAAAGTCACTGAAGTTAATATGAATTTTTGCAAAATTCACATAACACTCGTTAAGCATATAATTCCCACTGAAAAGTGTTATACATGTTTGATATATTAATACTAATAATAATTTATTTTAAGCTTTTGTACATTACAAAAATGTATAAAAAATACTTATTGAGGTTTAAAGTAAATTGTTTTCTATAATTTCACTTAGTTGCAAATTGATATTAGTTAGTTACAGAATTTATTTTTTGAATATCCAAATACGTTTTTTTCTTTGGTGATAATTCTAATTTAATTTTATTTATCTTAAATTCTTTAAAATGAGATTCTTCTTTGATTTCAGGTGATAATTTGTTCCATAGATCTATACAGTAATTGATAAAACAGCTCTTCATGATTGTTTTTTTAAATTTAAATTTTTTATAGCACTTAGTTCTAATATGGAGTTTTGTTGAAAGTTCTTCTTTTGATCTGATTTTGAAAAATATTTGTAGTGATTTTAGTTTTTGTAGAAAGTCTAATGAAAAATTATTGTAATTTTTTCTGATATTTTTTGATTGATTTTTTCACATATGATGGCTAAACTCAAATTTAACATTCTTTCTAACTTATTTTTTTGATCGATGAATATTTTGATTGATGAATATAAATACTGAGGCAGAATATATGATTTCAAGATCATAGTCTTCCATTTAATTGGTATAAAGTTTTGTAATTTACAGATGGCTTTGATCCCTTTTTTATTATTTTATTATGTTCTTTAAATGTTAATTTATTATCAAAAATAATACCTAGGTATACAATTTTATTTTCTTCTTCAATGGTTTTATTGTTGTAGGCTTAGTTTCTCATCATTTGATTTGTTTAAGATCATGAACTTTGTTTTTTCAATGTTAGACTTCATATTTATTGTATATAATATAATATCATCAGCATAATGTATGAATTTTATTTTATTATCAAATTTGATGTCATTTACACATATGTTCAATAATAAGGGTCCGAGTACTGAACCTTGTGGAATTCTATGTTTTTCATTGAATAAGATGTTATGTTTTTAATTTTTACCTATTGTTGTCTGTTATTTAAATAAGATCTAATTAAATTTATCGCTGATTTTTCAAAATTATATATTTGTTGTAGTTTATTTATTAGGATATTATGATCAATTGAATTGAATTCCTTTGATAAATCTAGAGATAAAATGAGTACACTTTGGTCTTTGTCAATATATTTTCTCCATTATCTATGACATGAATTAAGGCATCATTTGTTGATAAATTATTTCTAAATCCTAATTGTAACGATCGAAGTAAATTATGTTTCTCAATATACTTAATTTATTTGGTTACATATTATTTTCTCAAATATCTTACCTAGTATTGGGAATACTGAAATTGGTCTATAATTAATTGTATCGTCAGTAGCCCCTTTTTATGTATAGGCATGATTTGTGATATTTTCAAATCATCCGGAAAGACACACTCAGAAATATATTGGTTTAAAATATCACATAATGGTCTACATTATGTTGCCATTGCTTGCTTTAAAAACAATGTTGGTATTTTAGACGGTCCTTGTGACTTTTAAGTTTAAGTTTTGTGATATTTCATTAAGCTGATGTAAAGATTTGAATTAAAACTTAAACTGTTATTTGTACAGTAAATGGACTTAATTCATTGAAAAAAGTGAGGACATGTGTACATACGATTAGCTAATTTTATCGGCAATTGTTAAGTAATAGTTTTCGTGTTCTTTTGTAGGTAAAATATCAAAGATCACGATTGAGTGCTAGGCGCAATTGCTGTGCTTCATAGAAAATAACAAGGATACATAACTGTAATAACAAAAATGCTTTAAAAAGCATTTAAGTTCAGACTAAATGTGTCTTCATTTTCTTAACATAACTTCTAATTTCAATTAAAATGTAATTTTCATTTCAGCTGTTTGAGAAATTTTGCATAACATTACACAATCCGAGGTATTCTTCTGCAAATTACGTCAGATTTCCATAATATAATAAAATTTAATGTTTTTTTAAAGTAGCGTATTTTATAAAGTACGCCATGCTTTTGAGTAACAATAAGCAAAATTAATAAAGGATTGATTGTGATATTGAGATCTTAGCAACACTCCGTCTCAGTAATTCTTCATGTAGTTAATAAATATTGATTAGTATCAATTTTTTGTTTAGTTGGATCTTCGACTGAATGAAAAGACAAAAGGCTGTTTTATACTTTGTAAATATTCAATTATGTATATAATCAAATATTTTGTAATTTACATCATGTCTTTAAATAAAGATATTTATTTGAATATCTATACACATACAATCTACACCGCGTCAAAAGATATTATGCAGATTACATTTTTTGGAATAAAATTAAAACTATTATTCTGAGAAAGCTAGTTTTTTATGACAAACATTTTGCATACATTTCAATGACTATTCTAAATTTTCAGAAAGATATATTAAATAGTTTTGAACATAAACAGAAAAAACGATATTTCTAGTGTCCAGAGCTATTATGCACATTACATAAATTCAAAAAAAATTACAAATAAATCAAATTATCCCTATTATGCACTTTCTGCATATAGAAATAACACAGCCATTCAGTTTGGGAATGATTTCAGTTTAATTCATATTTTTATATAGTCCCCTTTTGTCTCAATGACTTTCACCAGGCGGTTATCCATGGAGAAGGTCAGTTTCAAAATAATTGAGGAGCTGATGTTACAGCAAGTGACCTCAATTGCCTCCCAGAGTCTGTTTTTCGATGAATATTGCTTTCCACCTTTATCAACCTCTGATTTGATGATGCTCCACAAATTCTCGATGCAATTCAGGTGTGGTGAAGAAGAAGGCCATACCATAAGATGGTCATATTTGATGTTTTCAGATGCTAAAAACTCCTTTGTAAACCTCGAAGCATGAGCTGGAGCATTATCATGCATGAAGATACATTTTGACTTGAATCCTTTACTCTGTCTTCTATACTATGGAAGGAAAGTTTCTGTCAAAAAGTCAACGTATGTCTCTGAATTCATTTTAATACCTTCGGACACCCGAAATGGTCCAATCAACGTCTGCCCGACAATTGCTGCCCAGAACATCACCCCACCTCCATCTTGTTGTCGTCTAAGCCTTTTGACCATCCATCAGGTCCATCAAGTGTAGCACGACATTCGTCTGTGAATATTACTTTACTGGAATCCACTTTCATGTTCGAGCCCAAGCCATTCTTTTCTGTTTGTTCTTCTCTGTTATTGGTAGCCCTAATTTGGGTTTGACGACAGTGGCCACCTTTTTTAGCGGCAAACTCCACCAATACCAGCAGAGTCAAAAATTGCTTTACTGCTGTGCAATGACATTTTTAGCAACTCTTGCCAATTTTCGCATATTTCTTGGTGTTAATTTGCTTTTACCAGCATCACTCCTTACTTTTCGCGTAAAATTAATGTCCTCAATGCCATTTTTCACAGTTCTTACGCCACGTTTTAGCTCTTTGGCTATATCCTTCTAGTAATGTTAGCTCGCTCATCGGCACTTAATGACTTATTCTTACTCATTACAATAACTCAAATGATATTCGAAACAGTAATAATTGTTGAAATCTGACAGAATGACAAAATGTATAATGGCTCTGGGCACCAAACATTCTGTTTTTACGTGTTTGTTTAAAAAATATTCAAACTATCCTTCTGAAAATTTAGCATAATCATAGTCAAGTTAACAGAATGTTTCTAACAAAAAAGCAGCTTTTACAGAATAGCAGTTTTAGTTTTATTCCAAAAATGTCATCTGCATAATATCTTTGGACGCGGTGTAATATTTTAGTAACTAGCGAATAGCTATAGCTTCAATAAAATGGGTTTTGCATGGTTATGGTAATTTTTTAGATTGTTTATTTTAAATATGATGGTTTGGGAATTCGCATTTCAATTAACACAAATCAGTAATTGACAGATAAGCTGAACTATATTTAGTTGATATTTATCCGAATAGTGCAAGAATAGCCTTTGAAATTGGAAGCTTCTTTTTTTCTTACCACAAGAAGAGTAAGAGATTAGGTTAATAAATAAATGAAAACTCGACTGCAAATGGAAATGTTAAGGCCTGGCTAGTTCATGCATACACCTTCATGCTATGCAATTTTTGTTTATATTGTTCAACAAAAATATTTTTCTCTAAACATTAACATTTTATTCATTACTTAATTTTCTAGCCAACCTCTCACTTTAAAGAGATCAGATTTCTCCTCGAATGGCAGAATTCTCCATTTTGCGAAGTATTTTTAAATTTTTAATGTTTTCTGTATTTTTCTGATATGCTGTCAGTCATTCATAATCAAGGATCATTGACAAAGACGGAGGGGTTCATCGCAGTCGTGATCAAGTGAAAACATTAAAAACAGATACTAAAAATGCATTTCACCACCTTAGTTTTTAAATTTTTCAATTTATTCCAATTTTTTTTTATTTAACAAATCAAAATAAATTTTTATAACCTGACTGGAATATTCCATCATATTCTCAATTGCGTACGTCAGAGATTGGTGATATAAACTAAACACTCGGCTAATTGTACATTTTGGGTCAATCTTAAAATTAGTCCTTGGGAATAACAGAAAGTTTCCGGAAAGTCAAATGTAAAAAAGGAGATAGTAGTTGTCACCAATTTATTCCAATTTTTTTTTATTTAACAAATCAAAATCAATTTTTATAACCTGACTGGAATATTCCATCATATTCTCAATTGCGTACGTCAGAGATTGGTGATATAAACTAGACACTCGGCTAATTGTACATTTTGGGTCAATCTTAAAATTAGTCCTTGGGAATAACAGAAAGTTTCCGGAAAGTCAAATGTAAAAAAGGAGATAGTAGTTGTCAAAATGGATTGAACGATATTAACAGTAAAGCAAATACCGAATTTCCTAACAAGCAGTAGACCTACCTAAAATCCTTAGAGGGAGTTTCAGTAAAAGAGGTAATAATGATAAATACGATGTAGTCAACGAGGCATATATACTACAAGGTAGAGGTAACATCCCACTTATACTACAAAAACGTGGAAATATTCTTTGTTATACTGTACATAAGAATATTTTTGTGAAAATAAACATACAATTAATTATGAAGAAACTCCATTCCTAGTTCAAACAAAGGCATTGGCAAGGTACATTACTTTAATCGTTTCTAATGATTCAGCAACATTACCAAACATCAACTTGAATCTAGTAATATTGCAAGCTTTAATAATCTTAAATTAACCAAGATAAGAAAATGGCAATTAGTTTGCAATATATTTATTCAACTAAGATGTTTCACTCAAATTAAAAAACCAATAGAAGCACTAAAAATCGGCCACTTAATCTGTGCATACGTTCGGTTGAATGACATAAATACTTGTAAGCAACAGCGAATATTATGCCAAATTGCGTGTTAATAAAATGGAAACTCAATTCTGTATAATCAACTCAAAAGCTAATTTTAAAAACATTTGTCAAAATAGGCTAAATTTTAATAATACGCAACTAGAGCAAGTTTTGTATATTTACTTACTGTTTTTCTTAATTACTATTTTTTTGTAATTGTTACAAAGTTATCAACAAATTTACAAAATTAGCATTACAGTTATTAAAAATCATCTCCAAGTTTTCAAAATCCAGTTATTTATGTTATATCATATTAATAAATTATAAAAATCACATTACGTTATTATTATCAACAAATTTACAAAATAATTAACTATTTTAATTTATATTACAATGATGTTTTAATTTACAAACACTTATTATTTTCGTAAACTTCGTAGATTATTTAATCGTGCTTATGGTGTGATAGAATTAGTTGCGTTCTATCTTTGAAGCATTACTCCCAATTACTGGAATATTTTTTGAGTAAAACTGCGAGGTTCCCCATCAGCAAGTTTGGCAGCAGCATTCATGTGCGAAATTTTGCTAATAGTCTTTCAAGCCAACGGGAACCAACCTCCTAATGCTTCAACAGTTATAAGAACAAATGTAGTACTTGCTTCTTGAAAGGTTTGCTTGTGCCTGGCAAAGTCTCTACTTTTTGCTACTTCCAAGACGTAACCGGTAGTAGGCTAGTTCCAGCATGCGCTACTGTTGATGATTGCAGGGAACTAATAACAGTTAAGTCAAGAGCAGCTGAGTGACCTTTAGACCAAGTTGATAATTAAAATAGTAATATACAGAAATTTATCCATAGCCTGTAAGATTTATTACTTTTTGTAATGTATGTTGATTTGTATATAAGTTTTTTTTCTTGAAATTATTGACGCTTTTCAGATAGATTATCAGTTATTAAATTGTAAACATTCATCTGAATATAGAATCTCTTATCTTATCTTAAAAATATGTTATCTGCTCGAGTCCTGTTAGAAGATTAATTTTCTAAAATCGGTGACAATACAGCTTTCACAGCACAATAATAAATTGCATCGCGAATACAATCATGCCCTTGTCCAAGCGCACGCGTAAGCTACATAAGCGGTGCAAAAAGTGATAAAAGCGGCTATAAGCGAGGGTTGAAAGCGCCGCTTAGTGAAAAATCAGATCACTTCAGAAAACAATACCAAAGTTTATTAAGATTAATGCACTTAGACCTCATAATAATTTCACAATACTATATAAATTTTCATAAACAACAGGAAGAATTCCATTCCCCGCATTGTATATTGCTAGTTTTACGGAATTTTCATCTCAATAATTGCGAAATTTATCATTATTTTTAAAATGACTAAAATATATTATATTGCAACTAAAATTGATTGCTGGGGTTGTTAGTAAACCTTATTCAATGCGACTAAATGCAAACAGGTAAAACAACATAATTATACCAAAATTATTACTAATATTTTCAAAAATTAACGCTTTTTTACCGTTATCGCATAAGCATAATAGAAAAGGTTTATATTTCTTGATTATCGTAAACTTAGAAGTAAATGAAAAATTTTCAGCTTTTGTGATCTGGTTTTATATTGCGCAAAGTTAGATAGTATTACTTTTGTTTGACAAATTTACAAAAATACAAAATATAACAAATAAACTGCATTTAATTAATGTTGGGAAAGTAAATTGAATTTTTAATTGTGTATATTTTAAACATAATTTAAAATTCTTCACGATATGCATATGAATAATGAAATTGTTAACAAATTTAACCAATTAAAGACCTTAGTAAATTGTTCAAGAGGCAATTGAAACATGAGTCTATTTCGTCTTAACATAAAAGTTTATAAATATTGGGAAATACTGTCAGTCATAAGGAAGAAAGCTACTCCAATATTTTAAAAAGAAATACATTAAACCGAATAAGTAGCTATTATATTAAATGTTCAAACAAAAATTTAGCGAATAAAGAACCTATAACAAGTCCTGATATTTCAAATTTTACTCAAGAAATTCAAGATGCTAAGGATTTTCCTAAAATTAGAAAGGTACTCCCAAATAAGAATAATGAACTTGTTTTTGCTTGTGAATCTAAAGCTGATATTGAGGTTATTAAAATTAATATGAGGAAAAATAAGTCTTATAATTTTGTAGAATACAAAAAGATTGCACCTAAGCTAAAAATTCTAAATATATCGAGTTATTTTTTAGAAAACTTAAGTGCACATGAAATCAAAGAAAAATTATTAGCTTATGTACTAGGGACTTTAGATAAACAAGAACGCATGGACGAAATCTTTACTTTGTTGTAATTTCTAGACAGGTTTATGTGGAAGGTGTTGTCATTGCGACTTGTTCAGGTTGTGCTAATCGACATTTGATCGCGGATAACATTCAGTGGTTTTCTGATGAGAAAAGAAGTATAGAAGACATATTTGGCTAAAAAAGGGGTTGCATGTGTCGGTAGTTATTGAAGTAAGTGATTGCCAATCACATTCGTTACTAGCCTGAAGATGCTGTGATTTTAAATCAAGTTTAAGATCGTTTTAATGTTGGCATTGTGGAATTAACTGATGAATTGGAAGTTGCCTCATATATTCCTGTAGAAAACAAAGCTTCTTGATATTCGTTTTAACATGCGCTTTTTTGAAACTCATTTGTACTTATGTGTTCATTATTTGATGTTTATGTTATTAAACGTTGATTAATAAAAAAATTATAGAAAGTTTAAAAAAAAAAGTTGAAAACTCAAAGTTGCAAGATTTGTGTGGTTGAAGTGATTCGATGTTTGAAATATTATTTACTAAGTCTAATGGATATAGCAAAGCCTCAATTATTTTCGCCAAAGTATCCCCAAGTGTACGGTCTTCATATATTGGTCTTCAGATGTGCAAGGTCATTGAACATTTTTATGCACATATGTGTTCTAACTGTGGAATGTATGAACACTCAAGAAATAAGTGCTTAAAAATCACACGTGTGAATGTTCTGTGCAGAAAATCACAAATATACAAATTATCCAAATAATAACAATCCTTGTAAACATAAATGTGTAAATTACAGCACTTCATACCCTGAGAAATGTAATCATTCTACTTTTTTGAAAGATTGTCATATTTATATGTCCAACATTAAGGCAATAATGTAGAAAACAGAAACTGAAGATTGAATAACACAATTATAATTGAATGTCAAGACGGTGCAGGTAAATTAACTGGAGAATTTATTTCCCAACTTGACAAGTCCCTAATATTTTCATCAAAGGAACCAAGTCCGGCAGAGTATTTTAAACAACGTTTGAGTATTATAATTCAGCAGACAAATGCCACTTGCATTTTGGGGACAATATAAGATGAATCTTCATTAGAAAAATTGTTTTATGTATTCTAGATAGATTGGACATTAAGGGAAAAAAGAATATTTAGCAAATAATGACAAACATCGCTTTGCTCATGTAATGAAAACCTTTTCATTTAATGTCAAGGAAAAGACAAATGCTAAATTGAAGAACAAAGTGGTACGTTCAGAAAATAAATCAAGCCCGAGTAAATTTTTTTAGCAAAATTTATGGAGTTCATTAAAAAAATACAAATATTGTCAATTCAAGTCTTTCATTTAAAGAAGATGATTTATAATTTGAACTATAATTCGGATTACTAAATATTTATTGTACATACATAGATTTGTATTTAAAAATTGTAAAATTTGTAGATGAGTTGGAAAAAAAATCTCTGATTTGTTAAAAATTACAAAACGCACATCTTCACAATCCTTATCTAATTAACTCTAATTGCAACAATTACGCAATTCCTTTAATCAAGTGAGGCATGTCAAATTTACAATATTTATAATTATTCACCTTCCTTAAGACTAGAAGCTCCAAGGATTTTAGTACTTAATTGTAGATCTCTAAGAAACAACAAGGATTTAAATTCTTTTTTTAATTGATATTCTCACATATGAAATAGATATCTGTATAGTTAGTGAAACTTGGTTTGATTGTGAAATATTTGAAAGTTATCCTCAACTGGATTTATATTTTTGTTTTAGAAAAGATCGGGAAATTTCGAATAAAAGGCACAGAGGTGGTGGTGTATGTCTTTATGTTAAAAGCAATATTAAAAGTAATCTCGTAATATTTACTGAAGCAATTAATATAGAATTATTGGGGATCAAAATAATGTTTAATAAGAAGTTAATGTATATTGCCGGATTGTATAATCCATCAAATTTAACTGTTGCTAAGAAAAATGAAGTGCGAGTTTGTATATCTGATTGCATTAAAAATTTAGTTTTAAATAACTTGACATTATTTTTTATTATTGGCGATGACTTTAATGATCTCGATTTTGATGAGCTGTCAAGTTCTATCTGAATGACAAAACTCAATCATAAAAAGGCAAGAAAATTAAGAAACCTAGATAATGTTATAAGTTCTCATCCAAATTTATAATAAAAATATTATACATTTCAAACTGGAGTTTCTACAGATCATCTTGGATTAAGAGTGAAACCTTCAGTTATAACAGGTATAGAAAAAGTGACAATTCCATTTCAAGTTATTAATGGAAATAGCATTGAAAAAACTAAACTGTTTAATGAATAATATAAATTTTGAAGTATTTGAAGAAATCATACAATACGATATTGATGAAGGGACTGCATTATTTTGTCAGACAATGAAGAATTGCACTTGTAGATCTCTAAGAAACAACAAGGATTTAAATTCTTTTTTTAATTGATATTCTCACATATGAAATAGATATCTGTATAGTTAGTGAAACTTGGTTTGATTGTGAAATATTTGAAAGTTATCCTCAACTGGATTTATATTTTTGTTTTAGAAAAGATCGGGAAATTTCGAATAAAAGGCACAGAGGTGGTGGTGTATGTCTTTATGTTAAAAGCAATATTAAAAGTAATCTCGTAATATTTACTGAAGCAATTAATATAGAATTATTGGGGATCAAAATAATGTTTAATAAGAAGTTAATGTATATTGCCGGATTGTATAATCCATCAAATTTAACTGTTGCTAAGAAAAATGAAGTGCGAGTTTGTATATCTGATTGCATTAAAAATTTAGTTTTAAATAACTTGACATTATTTTTTATTATTGGCGATGACTTTAATGATCTCGATTTTGATGAGCTGTCAAGTTCTATCTGAATGACAAAACTCAATCATAAAAAGGCAAGAAAATTAAGAAACCTAGATAATGTTATAAGTTCTCATCCAAATTTATAATAAAAATATTATACATTTCAAACTGGAGTTTCTACAGATCATCTTGGATTAAGAGTGAAACCTTCAGTTATAACAGGTATAGAAAAAGTGACAATTCCATTTCAAGTTATTAATGGAAATAGCATTGAAAAAACTAAACTGTTTAATGAATAATATAAATTTTGAAGTATTTGAAGAAATCATACAATACGATATTGATGAAGGGACTGCATTATTTTGTCAGACAATGAAGAATTGCATTGACAGAGCATGTATAATCATTAATGTTAAAATCACAAATATGGATCCAATTTTCATGACTCTTCAAATTACATATTTATTGAGAAACAAAAAAAATTAATACGTAAAAAACAATTTTGTAGAGCTAATAAAATGTTTGAAGGAAGTATTTCAAGGAAAAATTAAAAAAATGGTGGGCTTCTGTAAATCAACTTATGGGACGCAATACACTATCAAAGATGAATAAAGAATTTGATGCAAATGAAATCAACAAAATGTTTACTAATATATTAAATGATTTGAATTACAAACAACCTAGAACTCCTAGTATAGATAGTTAAGATATTACACCCTAACAATGCATCAAGTATATCATGCATTGAAAAACGTCAAAAAAACTTCAACAGGATACAACGGAATCCCATATTGGTTTATTAAAATTTTTTCGTATATAATGACATCAATAGTTCATTATATATTTGAGGAATCGCCAAGAATATAATACTACCAATTCCTAAATCAAAATCGCCTAAACTGCATACTTTAAGATCAATTATCACTGCTTCAATATTGTCAAGAACTTTTGAAAAACTTGTATTTAATGTTCACATCAAAGATATCTACAATAGTCATTTAAATTTAAATATACATAGATTCCGAACAAATGGAACAACAACAAATGCTTTTATTGAACTGCAAAATAGAATTCAGTCATATAACAATGGAAATTATTATTATGTAAGATTAATCAACCTTGATATCAAGAAAGCCTTTGACAATGTAAATCACTGCATTTTATTTGAAAAGTTAAACAATATAACACATTTAAATCAATTAATATTAAGAGATCAAATCTTGGTATGAAGAAACCAAATTTGAACTTATAGTAATTATCAAAAGTTACTGGAAATGATTATACCATTGAAGAGAAGATTTGTTGATAATATGTCTAAAATTGATTGCTATTCCGCAGTAACAACAATGAAATATCTTGGATTTACCATAAAAAACAAACTTTCACTTAAAAAACATATTGCTCAAGATTATAAAAGATCAATGAGAAATTTCTAAATAATATTAAAAGATTTACAGTCTACAAGTATATGCAGGTGAATCAAAAACATTTTTATCTAAGCTTAACAACATGTACAAGTAAGCATGTAAATATAAACATATTACTAAAGAATTGATTATTTTTAACATCATTAAAGCAAAAGACAAAGCATTACATCAACACATCGAAGACTCTCAAAAACATCCACTAAAACAATTCATTAGCAAAAGAACTGAATACGCTACCATCTTCCCTGGTCGATATTTCTCCTATTATTAATTATTTTTATTTTTTTTAGTTTTGTATTTTGTCGGGTAGTTTACTGTATTGTAACCTTAAAATAAAGTATATTATTATTATATAGAAAAAATTTAGAATCCCTTCACAATTCCCAGATAATGATAAAAAATTAGTAATTCTAAAGTCTCATGATTTGTAACAGTTAACTCTGTAGCTTCTCTTTGATTGACCACCATACGTTGGGGCTAAATTAATTTGAAGTGCAAGCATATAAAATTTATTTTTTATGTATTTTCTAGAAAACCAATAGGATGTCATTAGTAACGGAAGTATCCCAATCCTGGTGGCATATGAACTCACTTCATAAATCACAATTAATGATACTATGTGAGGGCTGACATATTCTAGAATCTATTTTGGGATAAGTCACCATAAACATGCAATCCAGACGTGTTCACAGCTTCAAGCATGTGATGCATAATCCACTTATCAATATCTAAACATAAAGAATGTTTAAATTTTTTTCCTCTGATGTGGCAACAGGAAAAAAAACTAAATTGTCTGAAAGTAGGATCCAAAAATATCATTTCGGTTCGAAAATACTTTGAGTATTTCGACCTGACCAGAGAACTTTTCCCGAACCAATCTCCGGGCTGGACCGATCCGATCCCGATTCTATCTCTGATGTAAACATGTAAACACCCTAAATTTATGTATTTTGGGCTATTATTTCTTTCTGACCCTATTCTCTATTAGTATTTTTATTCGGGGTTACTCAAGCAGTCGACAGACTGATAAGTGGGTGAAACCACAATCCGATCGGACCTTCCCCTTGAAGTGTGTCATTAACCCGGCGTGACGGTGAGAAACCTCTGGCTACCCCTGGCGACAGAGTGCTGACCTGTGTTGAGTCTGATTGACAGAATTAACGATGGTAACTTTGAGAGCGCCTGCTGGCTGTTATAAAGATCCGGAAATTATATTGGAGTGTGGGTACATTCACTGAATGCAAAGCATCTAGTGAATTAAAGTCTCCGATTAAAAGGCATGTCGGATCATAACTACCTGTGACTCAGCAAAGCTGCCTTTTATTACCCTGGTTTTAACGTCTGATGTAGGTGCGAGACTCCGTACAACGACACGTCCATTGAGTGTGGGTTATTAATATCCAGGAACCACCGGTACTCTCCATTACGGTTCCCAGTTTTTTTAATGACTTTTTTCGCATTCTAAGTAGATATTCTTCTATTCTACTCTATTATTTAAAGGAAAGTGAAGATACTAAACCTAAAATTCATAAGCACAAAAGCACAAGCGGTGATATGTGCAAGTTGAAAAAATGAAAGCGACGATAAGCGAGAATTTATTAAGCAATCAATTCACTGATCTACAGCACATTCTAATGCATGGTCTTTAAATATATCAAGCATACCTAACCCTGTCCTTTCGGGTTAATGAAATACCAATGCTATATGGTATTGCAACTCGCCATTCCGCCTCTGCAAAACGTAATCTATGTGCAATTTTTGGATAAAATAGTGCAGCACTATGATAAGGTAACATAGGATAAGAGATTCCTTATTCTGATAATTGTTTACTGCACAAATGCAAATTACAAATGGCAAAATCAAATCTTCGATTTAGAATTAAATGTATTCATATTCTTATTCTTATACATATTTATTGTACTTTGTACCTATAGCTAGTTTTTAACCATTATAATAATGTGAGAGCTGAACTTAAATTTTGGGCCAATATTCAATAGTTAAGCCTAGATGCTTGAAAGTGTCTACAATAAGAACATTAACATTATTTGTATTCAAATTAAAGCAGAAACATTGTAATTATACTTTTATTTGCCTGTAAAATAGAAAAGTCTATTTTGTAGTAAAGAGCAGCTAAGCAAGATGAATTTGTTTCGATCAGTTCTTTATTGAGACTGCATTCTGTGCTCTAACTGCTTGTCATACTTTTCCGTGATTAGTTTTTGTGATTTAGTTGTTTAATAATATGTAATATTGCACACTTGATTCTTGCAATTTTATGAGACCAAGCCAAAGATAGGCATATGGAGAGGCANGGAGAGGCATTTCGCAAACCGAGACCAAGACGAATACGCATTTCAGCTAGAAGTCGTTGAGATTGAGAAATTACAGATTTGCTAAGGTACTCAAGCCAAACATGAGCCAAGTTTTCAAATTTTGATAGACTTCTGTCAATATTATTGGGATTACATGTTCTTTTTTTCTTTACGCTTTCAGAATTGTTATCAGTATTTTTATTGTTCTAACAATTTCTGAATATAGATATTTCTTCTTTTTCTTCTTCTTCAAATAATCTTTGGCAAGCCAGTAGAACATCGAGGTAAATGGAGTTCTAACTGATGATCATTCAAATTACAAACCAAATTATGGAGGGTGATTGCATTGTTGATATGACTAAGAAAAAAGTCTTCATAGAATAACCCAACCTTCAGTTTTTCGGTTGATTGAATTAGGAATACAGGATACTGGATACAGGACATGTCAATAATAGTATTTGGTGACAATATCTCACATTTATCGATGCTTACTCTTAGATCAATTAGAGAGAATTTTGTACATATAAACTTAAATATTGTTGCAAGCACGTTCATTAGACTAGGAATAGAACCATCATCAAGGTGGAAAGACCTGGAAGACTCTCAGTAAACTTATCCCTTACTTGAGAAATCATGGCACAGTATGAAACTGAATTAAAAACGTTCTTCAAATCTATTTGCACAAATGCATTGTTTGTGTCAGCTGATAAGTGTAATAAGATTTACTTAGACTGGGTCCAATTGTCTTGCAACCAGTGGCGTACAGACGGGGAGGCCAGGGGGCGAAGGCCCCGCTCGAGATATAATGGCCACCCCGCTGCCCCCTCACTAAAAAATTGGTCGAATGAATTTCGATTTTCATACCAATTGTGTTTATACCAATGAATTTTGATTTTCATACCAATTATGTTCATTTAATATATCCGAGGTCTTTGAAGGAATTTAGTTATTGAATTTTTTCATCCTTATAACCTAGGGTAGGGCCCGTATTGGACATGAACAAAGGCGTACAGGTACGGGCTTCTCTAGTACGGGCACAGACCCAGGATACGAGCTGTAAATGGAGCATGATTGCTTGTCGTTTGTTGAAGGTTCTAATTTTTAAATCCATTTGTTTGAATTACATTAAACCTATTAAGTAATAGGAATTTTCTATTCTATATATCGATTTCTGAATATGTATTTCATTAAACACTAAACTTCATGTAGATTGCCTGCAGAAATTATAAAATAGCACATAAAATATTGCACTAAACCCTCAATACATTGACGTCTTCTTGATACTGTGTTGATAAAATTATCGTACTTACGTACATTATTTTTGAACGTAAGAATCGTAAGTTGTGAACTTCAGAAGACGTTCCATATTGTTTCAATTGAATTAATCTAAAGTATCTATTTTGAAAGGTCTTACAAACAGGGTGGTATCCTCATGTGATAACCAGGACTTCGTTTCCAGTGAAAGATTAAATCAGTAGACCAATGACGTGGCCATGGGAAGACTTGTCCCCCTTTCCCTCGACACAAAACAGATATGAATTGTTAAAATTAAATATACCAAAATGCACCATAACGACAGATACACATGGGAATTATAATATTTATACAGTAAATCCCTCCAAAATTACTTCACAACGATGAGGTAAGTTTTTCCACTGCTCTCAAGATTTCATCAATTCTTATTAATTGAATATCTGTCTTGATTCTTTTCTCAAAGCTTCAATGACTGGGGTTTAAACTGATGATAAACACTTTCTTTAAAAATTTCCCAAAAAGTAATAGTCAACATGTAAAAATCTAGAGAACCTGGAGTAAAAGGAGTCCAAATCCAAGCCAAATAACACGATTTTCATGAAAATTATTTGAAAACAATTATGAAAAGGGAGGTGGCAACACCATCATTTTGAAAAGTTGTTTTTGATATCATTTTATTTGTCGAAGTTTTTGTATGATGTGTAATCAAGCTGGGGCTCCATTTGTTTTTTGTTTGCTGAACTGTGTCAGTTGGGCATATCATATCAAAATTCTCATGCAGCTATGG
>CABFPE010000052.1:51627-62841 GCA_900660155.1 Hofstenia miamia | reverse complement strand
TATATATATATATATATATTCGCGCTGTGCAATATATTACTATATAATTAGGGCTGTTGATTAAAATATTTTTTGAATTAAACAAAAAACATGACTTTTTTCTAAAATCTACTTAAAAACAACAAATACAGTCACTTTTGTATACATTTTGCATTTTCTGTATTGCAATATTATTGGAAGGACCTGATTTGAACACCATATACTATAATCAAAGCAATTACAGCATATTTGAAATAATAGGGCTTTATAATTAGCCACAATACAGGAATCATATTCCTCACTTGCAATTAATCTGAACTACGCTTTGTTTAAGAAACTTTTATGTCAAGAAACTTTGCTTACACATATGCATGATTTATAGCAACACAGAGAAACGTGTTGTATCAAATATTCATATTATTAATATCTGTTGAAACAAATTGTCAGTGATTTTCAAATTGGGATAAATTTTATTTCCTTTTCGGCAACGTACGATCAGCCTTGATGTAAAACTACACCCATTAATTTTAATTGCATTAGGTTTTCCTAAATTTTTACTTTAAACTAATATGTTAATGACGAACAGCAAGGACAATTGCACATTTCAATATTTTAATACCTATATATCAATGGTTTTTAAATAAGGTACCTAATTTTCCTTGTGTAATGTCGAATCTGCTAGCACCTTGGCTAAACATCTTTGGATTATGAATAATTTCCTAAAACGATAAATGTATTCAACAATATTACAAGATTATTGAAATTACATGAGGACGTAACCACTTGATTGCTTTGTCAGGCGTTTTCGTTTGAAAACACGAGGACATAATAGCTGGAAACTTAGGATCTTCCCATTGCTTAATTCCTTTTTTACGACATTCCTTCTTAATTTTCATCCAGTTTTGTCTAAACTCCATTCTAAAACAAAATAAAAAATAAATCTACAAAATAATCGTAAGAATACGTGAATTGTTAAACATTCGATGTGCAAGTTTTCATGAAAAATGCTTAGAGGTGCTGACATGTAAATGCATGTTGAGAAGATTAATGATTTACTGAAAAGAACAACATTTTCAAGCACTGATGCGGCACAGCATATCAAAAGTTAAGATTGAAGTAACTATATTCAACTTTTGGTACTAAGCCCATTTACGGTACAATAAACCTTTCCTTCGCTAAAATTCCATCTCTGATAAATTAACAAAATGCATTATTTCCACATCTGGTGTACAGTAAAGAATTGCCAACAAAATTTATACAATAAAAGAAATTATATTTTTGACAGACTTCATCAAAAGATTAAAATTGCTTCATTTTACAAAGAATTTAAAAGAAGTACATGTATTGCTTGTCTAATTAATTATTGGCACCACGAGGGACTATTGTATCAACAAATATAACAAAATTTCTATATATTTCTATATATAGAAAAAAGAAATTCTAGATTATTCAGCCAGTGGTATTCGCCAAGAAAACAAGATACTAAAGAATTCATAAATCTTAAATTATCGAACTCCAAAATGCAATGCTTAAAGATAAGAAAGTTATGCGACTCGGTGATAACAATAAAAGAAGCACACATGGTTCATATATGGTGTGATGAATTACAATAAAGCATAGTGAATAATTCTATTAGAACTAGAATAACAGCTCTTCTGAACTAATGTTCAGTTCATTTTCCGATCGAAACGTAGCGATAAACTCCATAAATAAACAGCCTTCAATCAGAAAAAGACAAAATATTCATTGACTGTTTAAGAAATGCTACTGGAGACAGAACATACACCGTGCACCATGCAAGTGATATGATTAGTTTTATTCTAAAACAGTTGAAATATTATCTTAATAAAAAAGCCCTTAAAATGTAAATATGTAAATATTGGTTGCTTCAGTAAGATTTAAAATTGCGACTTCATTCAAGAAAAAATGACTATGGAAATTTGGATAGAAAAGAGCCTGTGTTTTAAAGAAATTCAAGTGGTTCTGTGCGCCAAAAATAGAGGAGGAGGTTTGTCTTGGGCGAAGACCAGTACTTGATTCAATGAATTTTTAAGACATTTTTTTAATTTCTAAATGTTTCTCTTCAAAATTTATGAACATTATATTCATATTCCTTCATTACGACAGTCTAAATGGCATTTCCCATTGATTAATGATAGATTAAGATTTGTAATTAAACAAATAAAAGTCAATAAAAAAAATGACCAAAAGTGAGTAAGTAATTTTAACAAAAAAGCTACCAAAAGTGACTAGCAACTTAAAAGTGACCAAGTGGCAACCTGGTAAATTGTAAATAAATCAACGATTTAGAACCAAGAAGAAAAGAAATTTGGAAATATATATGTAATAACAGCTCTACTATGACTTTAAACAAATACAAAAATATAATAGCTAAAATCTCTAGAATAAACCGTATCTAAAAGAACACGAATTAGCAAATATAATCAACACAGGCTAGGAATAAATAGAATTACAACAAATTTCTAAAGAAAATTAACTGTAATTTAAGACAAATTAATGTAAATAACAAAATTATAATTAACCATAAGATAAAAACACATTATATGAACTTCTACTTTAAAAACGTTGGAGCATACCATGGTAAATATATTGAATACAAAAATAATACTAAACAATTAAGAAATACATTTAGTTATAAATAGGACGTGTATCTTACCATGGAAAAAGCGAATTGCTTCAATAATCCCGACTTTAATTACTTGACTAATGAAAGCAATATAAAGTTTTTCGAGTTCGTATTCACTAGTGACCCAAGAAGTGACATGTGATCTGCTCAGAAACTTTAATCTGAAAACATCAAAAAGCTTACGCGACATTCCTGCATGGGTATACCGCAAATTTGCAAGTGAACTTAGGGTTGATTATCAGCTGCTCTTTCAAGAAAATTTTAACACATTCCAACACCCTAATGCGTTACTAGACAATCGATTCCATTGATAAAACTCTCGACAAATCAAATACAATAGGCAAATTCCTGTCTTTAGATTACTCAAGTTCAAAGAAATAAACTGAACAAACCATTTTCAATAACTTGCACGCATCTACAAAAATTAGCTGATAGCCATAACAAAGATGCCTATCTTAAGCAATTCACACGAACTGTAATGTAGGTATGCGATCATAGTTTTAATCGTGATTTTGCAGTGTATCATAGTTTACGACAAACTCATCAAGATTACAGAAATATGTCCTGCTGTACTGAGAAGTATAAGAAAACATTGATGCCTGATGCAGTCAATTACCTTAGCAAACAAGCAAATTACTTACTTGCAATGGCACGAGATTCACAAATCCTGCTCCTCCTTCATTCTATTATATTTTAATGGAATATATAAGGCTTAATGATTTTTTATAATTAACTAATGTAATCATTTATACAAATTCAGCCAGATTCTATTCCCAAGGAATTTCTCATGCCGCACAATTTGTTTACTTGAGCAATATTCCGATAAACCAAAAAGTGATGAAGTTTCAAGAAAACGTGGACGATGCTCGAGTGCAAAAACATTACCCGCAGCGAGTAGAAAATTATTTAAGTAAGAAACGGTTCTATAATAAAAATAATAATAGTGAATGACTTTATTTAGCCGCTGAAGGCAGACACTACAAAAACATAAATACAAGTCAAGTTTTACGGCAGCGAGGACACTCACAGGTGATAAAATAGGAGCAGATGGAGGAGAAGGCGAAGTTGGAGAAGGGCTCAGCAGAATTTCTTGAAGCTCGGCGGCGGGGAAAAGAAATCAATGGCTGCTGGAGGGTTGAGAGTCAAGGTGTAATTAGCAGCAATACAAGCACGATTGAAAACCGAGTGAAGGGTGCGATGTTTCTTGGAACGACGAGTGGAGAAAGTGAAAACATCATCAGAGCGAGTGGAGCGGGAATTAGAGAACTTAATGAAATCAAAAGGATCCAGTTTAAGCTCCGCGGGGTTTTGTTAAAAATTGACTTGTTTATGTGTGTTGGCTTTACAAAATTATTTTTTTCAAATTTTTGCTTTTCATCAATTATCTCACTGTAATCAGATGTTGCTACAAGCTGTAACAAGCTGCATTGGATGCAGGGTTGGTTTACTGCTAGCTAGAACTGGCATTTGTCCTGTGTTCAAATTTAAAGTACCAATTATGTTCATAAGATTCTCCCTATTTCCTAAATATCAGACAACTCTATTTTACTGGTCTTGGCAATTTTCCAGAATTTGAATTCAATGATTAACTGAAGAAGGTTGTGGACTATAGCTTTTTGTAATTTTCACTTAAATTATTTTGCAAATTTTTACTTTGTACTTAATTTCATATGCAGATACACTTGCAATTTCTGAAATATAAACACAAAATTATTGTAAAATAACACCTACGAAAAACCAAAATCATACATGTAATATGTTCATATAGTTTAGATTGATAAACTGATAAAGGTAAAATATAACTGCTAGAAAAAACTTTAAAAAACTCCAATTGTAATTATTGGTTTCTTGCAATTTATTCACAAAATATAATTTCTGAGATGTATTTTTATTCCATATTAATAGAAAAATATTATTTTTTATTGTAAAAAAACGTCAGTTCTAACTTCAAGAACTTGAAAGAAATGTACGGACGGCCAGGGACGGGATTAGACAGGCCTTTCGGGTTGTCTATTTGCGAAATATCATTCAATGAAGGCTAATCCAATTTGCAAGAATTTTTTCAAATCTAAAGTTTTTTCAAATTTCTAAAGTTATAAGGATGTTATATTTTTCCTGCTATTCTAAGGCAAGTTTCAATGAAATTCTAGTTGTCTAATCATAGCACAATGAAATTTAATTGTTTGCCTTAATAATAATCATATATTAATAGGGGATTTCACGAAAATGACACATTTACACGTCTTCTGTATGCCTTAATACATATAATATGATAAAAACTGAAGCAATTTACTATAGATTTTCGATTTCTGATTGCTTATTTTTTGTAGTATGTATATGTTTAAACTTAATTTACCACATTGAGATGAATGCGATTATATTAACTAAAGCAATTATAAAATGAAGATATAGGCCTGAAATTGTATATTTTTGCAAAGAAAAAATAGCTAAACATCAAACACAATATTCAAAATGTACTCTTAAAATCGCAAGTTCTTATAGATGACAGCTATGTATACACCAATATTACTAAACAAATATGTCTGAAAAACTAAATATATTTTAGCAGTATAGGCAAGTGTCATTAGAAGTATAACACTGAAATCAATACTATATCATTATTAACATCTTGAGAAATTTCATTCCAATCCGCGCCTAATATATACTGAATAGGCTTACAATTTGTATGATAATGAGTTGCTAAACTACATAAGCTCTTAATCTACGATACAAATACAAATCCTTAAGATTTCAATAAGCTAAAGAGACAAAATTATTTCCGATTGATGGATATTCAATTTATGTTTGAAATTGATTTTGTCAAATCATTTAAATTGTAGAAGAAATCTTCAGTATATATTGAGACCAACATCTGTAAATTACGATACGTACACTGTTCTGCAAATTTGCTCTTCATTTCTAGCAAAAATAATTGGCCAACAACAACAAAATATAGCAAAAAACATGACAGGATGCATTATGAAAATTATATATGAATATTAAATTTTCACTTTTAATTTGAGTCAAAAAAATCATTTCAGTAAATATATCTCTAAGCTTTTATAATTCAACACATTAAAAAAATAGTCTACTGAACAGTCGTTTCCCAATATCAGGAAAGTATTACAGGGTATACATGCCAGACCTACTATAATTCGTAAATATATATCCACAATACATTAAAAGACAATAACTTCAGACAATTATTCAATACAGAAAAAATACATTCATTACAAACATTTCCTTACAATTTTCTAATTTAAAACGCATGCTATGCAAATTATATTTATTTCGGGAAAAAATTCTTCATTTATCAAACACAATTTGTAAATTACTGCTTTTCATTCTATTGTCTACAGTTAGATATTGAAGAAGTCTTTGAATATTTCACAAACAAGATATTTTAAAAGACAGCTTTTGAAGGTATTTGGTATATTACCTAAAAGAGATTTTCAAGCTAATTCATTAATCGTATCATTACTTGACAGATGTAGTACCTTTCCCATAATTCAGAATTTCTTCAATACACGGAAAATTCAAACATTGCTGCGTCGATTATCTTAGCTTAAGAAAGAATACATCACCTACAATTAGTTGGAATTTATAGCTGTTGATTGTTTGAACATTTTATCTTTTGAATGATGCCAAGTTATTACCATTATTACAATTTCAAAATACATTTATTAAAGACAAAGTACAAACAAAATATTCAATTATCATGTATTATATTAGCTGCTGGAAAACTAGTGAAACCAAAACTATTTTGCCTATTTTAGAAAGCCATTCTGAAATACGGCATATGTTGAGACATATTTATAAAGAAAAGCTCTTGCCCTATCGAATGCAAAAAAAATTATTCAAATCCGTCAAGAACTGCCAGAGAAATTGCTTGCTAAATATTGCTCTTTACCTATTACATGTAAGTTTGAAAATTTACCCGCATTTCCCACTCAACCTATGAACATTTATTGAAATTTTTCGGCACTGTCGGACACAGTGAGATGCCTTCTATATGTTAGCATCAACTTACGCTTGCACCGTGTGGGGCGGTATAAATAAACTGGCGGAGCGAAGGATTGACAGCGTACAGAAGAGAGCCGTACGATTTGGGATTATCAATGATTTCTCATGCATCAGAGATATCATCAAAGAAGCTGATAAAAGATTATACAATAGAATTGTTGAAAGTGAAGGTAGACACCCGTTATCCAAGTATATTCCACGGAGATCAGATTATGCTGAAAGTCGTTTACGGCATCGAAATGCAACTGGAGGTATTTCAACCAGCATATTTCCTCATAGACATTTGAAGATCTATTGAATAATTTATTGATATTATGAATGGTAATCTATAATCTAAATAAAAGTTCTGTTCTGTTCTTTTGAAACAATTTGTAAGCCAACAACAAGCTGGAGCCCTTTAAACTCAAAAGCACAAATTGCGCCTTTTTGACAAAAATATGAAGCTTCAAGTTATGTTTGTTATTTCAGCATGTACCCCAATTTAGCCTGCGCCCGACTGCTTTGGTTTGATTGAAATGGGCTCAATGTGGGCAGAGATTTTAAATAGTTAGTGTTTAAATGAATTTTGCGCCAATTTGNAGATCACAGGCATGAAAGTAGAGTGACAGCGGGAGAGTGGAGAATTTGAGAAAAGCGTCTTTGTATGGCAAGGGAGAGATCCATTTGAAAGCACGTTTCTGGAAGCGTTCCATAGAGTATAACAAGGAACGAGAAGGCCACCAACAGGGAGAAGCGTAAAAAAGAATGTCGCGAGGAATGGACTTGAACAAAGAGAGTTTCACAGCAGCCGTGGAATTAAAGAGAACATTGCCTAAGAGGGCAAAGAGTGAGGAATTAGCTTTGCGGAGGCGAAAGAACACATGACAAGACCAATTTAAGTTAGCATCAAATTGAACTCCAAGATGAGTATGATGAGGAGAAAAGTTCTCAGGGAAAGGCAGATCAGAAGGGGAGATATAGAAAAGGAAATAATAAATGCTATAATTTTAAACTCTCGAATAGCCCCTCAACTGATTTTATCGTTTTTGGATTTTGACAAGTAGTAAGCTGTTGGAGCGTTAGGTATATTGGCAGTTATCTGTACAGTATGGGTACGAGCTTTTGACTTGGTTTAATACCATTTAAGATACAATTTGGCCATGAAAAAATAAAGGACTTGCTTATTGAACGTTTATCACCGTTTAACATTTCATTTTGATGATATTTCTGCTATTTGTTACAGAATGCGGATCAGATGTAAAAAAGTTGCAGAAACCACGAATGCATTTCACGTGCAGTGTTTAGCTCATATTGTTAGTTTAATTGCAAAAAATTATTTATCAAGCTCAAAATGAGAAAACTGATTTTAATGTCTCAGAAGCAGACATAGACGAAGATAATGTTTCACANTTAGTGTTTAAATGAATTTTGCGCCAATTTGCCAAAAGCCTTGAGATATTTGCATTTTAAAAAATTTAGTAAATTGGAATGAGGTCTTCCTAAGGTGTTGGCAATGGTTTTGGGCTCAATGATGGCATAGGCTTTGCAAACCAATGAAAGCAAATATGGAATCAATTAAAAGAGTTATAGTGTGGAAACACTGGATGCCCAAAACCGGGCCTTCCAAAAGCCTTTTCCAAAATCTAATTTGATATTCTCAAGGCATTTACTCTGCTATAGGCGCTAGAAAAAAATTTCGAATTTTGGACATTTTTTGACTGAGCAATTGCCATTCAAAGTTTCTAAGAGAGAGTCATGACGTCAGAGCCTAAAATTGGCTAGATTGGAGGGTTTCTAGCACCCGCAAAAGTGAATAGCATCCTTAGCAATTAATACTCACTTGCTAAAAACCCAAAATCTAGCCACTCGCAAAAAATTGGAAATTCTAGAGTTCATACCNGCCAGATTGGAGGGTTTCTAGCACCCGCAAAAGTGAATAGCATCCTTAGCAATTGATACTCAGTTCCTAAAACCCCAAAATCTACCCACTCGCAAAAAATTGGAAATTTCTAACCGTTGGAGCTCTCTAGAGTTCATAACCCCCCCATTTACCTGTGTTGGTAAAACATAGCTTTAAACGTTCGCCTTGCGGCTCACACTCCCTCTTACGGGCAAACGCCATCCATCCAGTTGAAGCTCCGCTAATTTGTGTATGAGTTGATGGTACATGTACATTGTAGTTAAATATTACAAAAAATATAGTTCAAATTGTATTACCACACAAAAAACAAAATTAATTGTGTGTGTCAAAACCTTCAGACATCCTAATGATCCTTAGGATTCTTGATGATTCTGTAGTTGAAGAAGGTTGAAACAATGTCAATATATCATAAAAACATTGAATGTATAATTGGATTTAAGTTAGAAAGTGAAATATAATAGTGGTACAACATCCCAAAGATGTTGGGGTTCTTGTAATAGGATCGAGAGGACTGAGTGGAATTTGGTTTTCGATTGCCNTCCTTAATGTCATTCTTCACGATTTGAATAAGATCTGGAAAAGTCTCATCAGATTTGCACTGGCGTTAGACAAGCAGATCAGACCCTGATACACCCAGTTTAAGCTCCGCTAACGTGTGTATGAGTTAGTGGTACATGTACATATTAGTTTAATATTACCAAAAATATAGTATGTTACCACACAAAAAACAAAAATAATTTGATTTCAATTCAAAACTGTATGTCAAACCTTCAGACAGACATCCTAAAGATCCTTAGGATTCTTGATGATTCTGTAGTTGAATAAGGTTGAAACTATGTCAATATGTCATAAAAACATTGAATTTAAAATTGGATTTAAGTTAGAAAGTGAAATATAATAGTGGTACAACATCACAATGAAGTTGAGGTTCTTGGGATAGGATTGAAGAGACTGAGTCGAATTTGATTTTTGATTGCCTTTCTTCACTTGATCCACCCCTTCGGGGGTCTCAAAAGAAGAAATGTTTAACCCGGTGGCACCGGGTGTATCAGTCAATGTAGTCAATGTTTGTCTTGGATAACTGTTTTGAAAATGTTTTGTTATCAATTGTTGAATATCTGTGAAAGGTTATAGAATCATCAGTTACCACAGGCTTAAATTGAGCTTGGCACATTTTCTTTTCACCTAAGAGTAGATTCCTTTGATTTTATATGCAAATGCAGTGTATATTTAATTGTATTCAACTGTATTGATAAATAACTGTAAAATTTGCTTATCATGCATATTTTGGCTGCTTTTAATATTTGGCAGTTGGCCACGGTCTTTCTTCACTTGATCCGACCTGCCGCAGGGTCTCCCTCCAATGATGAACAGGACAATAATTTTCAAATGTTGGAACAAAGACTACAAACATCTTTACTGTTTTTCCCTAATACACTCTTCAAACCTTGTAAATTTAATACTTTATTGCTTATTTCATAAAACCTACATTTGTCTTCTTTTGTATTTATGCAGAGTATAAATATCTGCTATTGCTTTCAAATACATGCCATAATTTTGACATGTCCTTCTTGGTGTACTGACTTGGCCTTCTCTTAAATTTTAGCACTTGGCATCCTTTCTTTACTTGAAACCCCCTTCGGGGGTCTCAAAATAAGAAAGGGTAGACCATGTTCAACATTAAAATTCATGTCCAAGAACATTTTTGTTGGCTGATTGAGTTAGCAAATTTGCAAATTTTAAACCTATAATGCTGTTCTGCGACCTTTGTAATATAATTTATAAATACATCCTTAATCGGGTAATTAATACCCAACTTTTTAAAATTGTTAACATTTTTCAGAAAACATTTCTAACAATTCCTTGTACAATCTTTATAGATATTCCTAATATAATTCAATTTCCTTATATAATTAAAGTTTGGAAAGTCATTTTTAGGTTAATCAAAACGATTGTTAACTACTTACGGGAGATGTATTCCATTATTGCTAGAATAAATATATTATAATCATCTAACTAATATTTTCGCAACTAAATTTGCATGAATTTTAGTGAAAATTCATCGAAATGTTACTTTATAGTATCATCTTTTAACATTTGTTTATAGTCCGCAACTTGGAAAAATGCTACAATTGAATATATCATTCGAAAAATAAATTTATTTCCTTAAACACAATTTTACATATTATTCATTAAAAGTATTAAATATTCATTAATATTCGTATTTCCTTAAGGATTTAATAATATTACATTTCGGAAGATCATTTAATATTTCTCCGATTTTAATCTTTCCTTATATTATTGACATAAATTAGCATTAAATATAACAATACAATATTTAATTTTCGTAAAAATATTCTATTTTACATTGTATAATTGATTTATATTCATTACATTTTAAATAAATCATTTTCGGAAATTTTGCAAGTCATCTAAACAAATTTAGTAATGCTACAGCCATGTTTTGTTGCTATTGCGACGGCATTCCATTTTAGATTAAATGCAACATGTTGAAAAGGATTCATTTTCCACAATTTTTGCAAGTCATGTAAACAGCCTTCTCTATCATGCTAAATTCTTTGCTAACAACGGTACAAGACAAGGAAATGGTTATCAAAGATGAAATTATATAACTTTCGAATATTTATGACAATCCTATATGCTG
>CABFPE010000052.1:11172-41322 GCA_900660155.1 Hofstenia miamia | reverse complement strand
CTAAACTACATAAGCTCTTAATCTATGATACATTACAAATACAATTCACAAATCTCCTTAAGATTTCAATGAGCTAAAGACACAAAATTATTTCCGATTGATGGATATTCAATTTATGTTTGAAATTGATTTTGTCAAAATCATTTAAATTGTAGAAGAAATCTTCAGTATGTATTGAGACCAACATCTGTAAATTACGATACGTACACTGTTCTACAAATTTGCTCTTCATTTCTAGCAAAATAATTGGCCGACAACAAAATATTGCTAAAAACATGACAGGATGTATTATGAAAATTATATATGAATATTAAATTTTCACTTTTAATTTGCGTCAAAAAAATCATTTCAGTAAATATATCTCTAAGCTTTTATAATTCAACACATTAAAAAAATAGTGCACTGAACTGGCTCCCAATATCAGGAAAGTATTAAAGAGTATACATGCCAGAGCTACTACAATTCGTGAATATATCCACAATACATTAATAGAAAATAACTTCACACAGTTATTCAATACAGAAAAAATACATTAATTACAAACATTTTCTTACAATTTTCTAATTTAAAACGCATGCTATTCAAATTATATTTATTTCGGGAAAAAATTCTGCATTTATCACACACAATTTGTAAATTACTGTTTTTCATTCTATTGCCTAGATTAGATATTGAAGAAGACTTTGAATATTTTTTACAAACAAGATAATTTAAAAGACAGCTTTTGACGGTATTTGGCATGTTACATAACACAGATTTTCAAGCTAATTCAATAATCATATGGTTACTTGACAGATGTACCACCTTTCACATAATTCAGAATTTCTTCAATAAACTGTAAATACAACCTTCGCAGCGTCGATTATCTTAGCTTAAGAAAGAATACATCACCTACAATTACTTGGAATTTATAGATGTTAATTGTTTGAACATTTTATCTTTTGAATTATGCCAAGTTGTTACCATTTATTACAATTTCAAAATAATAGCAGTTGATTGTTTTATCATTTTATCTTTTGAATGATGCCAAGTTATTACCATTATTACAATTTCAAAATACATTTATTAAAGACACTGTACAAAATATTCAATTATCATGTATTATATGAGCAACTGGAAAACTAGTGAAATCAAAGCTATTTTGTTTATTTTAGAAAGCCATTCTGAACTACGGCGTATGTTGAGATAGATTTATAAAGAAGAGCTCTTGCTCTATCGAATGCAAAAAAAATTATTGAAATCCGTCAAGAACTGGCAGAGAAATTGCGTGCTAAATATTGCTCTTTACCTATTTCATGTAAGTTTGAAAATTTACCCGCATTTCCCACTCAACCTATGAGCATTTATTGAAATTTTTCGGCACTGTCGGACACAGTGGGATGCCTTCTATATGTTAGCATCAACTTTTGAAACAATTTGTAAGCCAACAACAAGCTGGCGCCATTTAAACTCAAAAGCACAAATTGCGCCCTTTTGCCTAAACTATGCAGCTTCAAGTTGTGTTTGTTATTTCAGCATGTACCCCAATTTGGCCTGCTCCAGACTGCTTTGGTTTGATTGAAATGGGCTCAATATTGGCAGAGATAATAAATATTTAGTGTTTAAATGAATTTTGCGCCAATTTGCCAAAAGCCTTGAGATATTTGCATTTTAAAAAATTTAGTAAATTAGAATGAGGTCTTGCGAAGGTGTTGGCAATGGTTTTGGGCTCAATGCTGGCATAGGCTTTGCAAATAAATGAAAACAAATTTGGAATCAATTAAAACAGCTATAGTGTGGAAACACTGGATGCCCAAAACCGGACCTTCCAAAAGTCTTTTACAGAACATACAGGATGTTCATTCAGCCATTTTCGCAAATTCACTAATTTGCCTGCAGATATAACTGCTTTTCCGTCAATTATGACTTGCGTCATATCAATAAAATAAGCATTGGGCATTGTTTCGTCATAGTTTTTGAATTCTATATGAAATTTAGATTTCATTAGAATCCAAGATTTCCGTAATGTTAAGGGCAAGCAAGCCCAAAACTCCCTTGTGTTGTTTGTACCATTTACTAAAATATAGCAAATGTATGAGGGCCATGCACTAACCCATTCTCCTTTATCACCACGACTAATGTAAGTTGTGCATTCAGTGCAAAGCAAAGCACTTTCTAAATTGTATCTATTTCCACGTGTTGAAAATGAAAGATTTGAGAACTTTCTTTGAATCATGTTGCATAGATCAGTTTGGGTTAATTCCAACGGATATGCATCCGTGGCTACCCTTAGGCAGTTTTCACAATGTGAAAATACTATTTCTGATGTGCTAGGCACATCTTCAATAAATGCCGTATTTAAATCATCAATCATTTCGTCATTAGATCCCGTAGGACAATCCAACATATTTGATCTGCAAGGCTGATCAGTACCTGTAAGCCCCGAAGGACAATCCAACTCGCTATTTGATCTGCAAAGCTGATCAGTACCTGTATTTCTTAATCCCGAAGGACAATCCAACTCTCTATTTGATCTGCAAGGCTGATCAGTAACCACTTCGCGTTTTGAACTGTTGGGCAGCAGTTCAAATTTCCGACATTTAGAGCAAGGCTCTTCAGCAGACTTTAGAAAGCCACGCATTTGATCTGCAAGGCTGATCAGTAATATTTTCGTCATTTAATCCCGTAGGATAATCCAAAGCTTTTGATCTGCATAGCTGATCAGTATTAAAAATTCGCTAGTACTTGAACTATATCTCTGCATATTAAAAATTCGGATCTCTCTGTATATATTCTTGCAGACTTTATAAAGCTACTACATGTTGGGCACTTAGCAGTGCTAGATTTGCGTTTAGCTTTCTTAGGCATGCTGTTCTGGGCACTCGATGAGGCGATTAACTAAAATTTTAGGGGCCTTATATACTAGTTATTCAAAGGCGCGGCCGCCATCAAAGCATTAATCAGTGGCCCGTACTTCAAAGCGAAGTTTTGCGGTTAAGGCTTCCTACCCACGGTGAAACGACTGGTAATTAATTAATTAGTGCACCATAGCAGCTGACGCCAGAAACAAAGAACAATAGTGATTACCGCCTGGGCTAATTGAGTAGTTTATCAACACCAAACCAATATATTATAATACGATATACATTACATGTATACATGTATATTTTTATGTTTAGTCAGAACAATAAATAAAATACAAGATATACTATGATGAATTATTGAAAAAACTTAAATGAATTTCTAAATTTGATATCAAAAGTAATTATATATATATATATATATAATGTATATGTTTGGACCTCTCTATGTATATATAATTGATTGCATTTGAGCTTACATCTCTGACATTTGCTAAAATTCTACGAAAAGCGATCGTAATTTTTAGATTTAAAATTTTTTTCTCGGCCTGTACTTGTTAAATATTAACATTCAATATATCATTCGAAAGCCCTATTTCTGATGCATCTAACTATGAAAGCAGATTGTAAATACGTTTAAAACTCATTGAGCTATTAACGCCTAAACTTGGTCAGTGCGTGATTTTTTAGCAATCTGCAAAAAAATTGTTGTTCTAGTAACTAGGGAACCTCTAGGTATATCGACTTGAAAATTTGTACACAACATCTATTTCTGATGCGATTTAAGAATATATTAAAATTAGAATTTTTCGCAATAATGATTTTGCATAATATTGATTAATAGCAAAAAAATTGGTCAAAAACGGCAAAAAACAGCAAAGTAAGCAAAATTGAAAATTTTGGTATGGGACTTCCAGTCCATGGATTTTGGATGTTGATAGTTCGTTCGAACGAGCAAGACTAGACGCAGATTTCATCTAAAGATCAAAAAGCTCAAAAGCCAAGATCGAATGAGCTAGAGCCAAAAAACGTAAAAAATTTGCAAAATTTTGTCGAGTTGGCCTAATTTGGCCGGCTATAGCTCCATCAATTTTCATCCAATCTTAAATATTTTTACATGAGTAAATAGACCATCGATCGAACTTTATTATGCATATAATATATCCCGCACTTTAAAAAAATTTTGGGGTGGCCGTGAGCAAAAACCCGAAAATCAGAAAAAAATCAAAAGTAGACCGATTTTGGGGGGGTAGGGGGTACCCTCAAAGTGAATAGCGTTCTTAGCAATTTTGGCTCCAGGGCTGATATCGATCGAAGATACTCTGTGCAAAATTTCAAGAAATTCTAACACGCAGAAGCTGAGATCCTTTGTAGCACCCCTTTTATGGCTAAACGGTTAAACAGCAACAAAAATAGTTCGGCTGAAGCCTCACACAACCTCTAACAGGCAAACGCCACCCACCCAGTTGAAGTCTGAGGTCGGTGTATGAGTAGTACATAGTAAAAAGTGTTATAGTACAATAGTTCAAAGTTTGTTAGCACACAAAAAACCACAATGATTTCATTTATATATAAATTTGAATGTGAAAACCTTCAGAAATCCTGAAGATCCTTAGGATTCTTGATGATTCTATGTTGAAGAAGGTTGAAACATTGTTAATATGTCATAAAACATAATTTTATTAAATGGATTTAAGTTAGAAAGTGAATTTTAATAGTGGTACAACATCATAATGATGTTGAAGTTCTTGGGATAGGATCGGAAAAGATTTGTGGAATTTGGTTTTCGATTGCCTTTCTTCACATGATCCACCCCTCCGGGGGTCTCAAAGGAAGAAAGGCTGCTGTTTGTAATGTTTAAACAAATATCCCCACTAGCTTATATATATATATATTGCATATATTGAGGATATCTCAAGAACCCTTGTCCAAATGAAGTTAAAAATTTGATATCATATGTAACTACTACTAAGGAAGTGCACTATTAAGAATTCAGACCTCTCTGTATATATAGTTAATTGCATTTGAGCTTAAATCTATAACATTAGCTGAAATTCTACGAAAAGTGATCGTAATTTTTAGATTTAAAATTTTTTTCTCGGCCTGTACTTGTCAGATATTAACATCCTATATATCATTCGAAAGCCCTATTTCTGATGCATCTAACTATGAAAACAGAATGTAAATATGTTTAAAACTCATTGAGCTATTAGCGCTTAAAGTTAGTCAGTGCGTGATTTTTTAGCCATCTGTGTAAAAATTGTTCATCTAATAACTCCGGAACTTTAAGGTATATCGACTTGAAAATTTGTACACAACATCTATTTCTGATGCGATTCAAGAATATATTAAAATTAGAATTTTTCGCAACAAAGATTTTGCACAATATTGCATAAATGCATAAAAATTGGTCAAAAACGGCCAAAAAACAGCAAAGTAGGCAAAATGGGAAATTTTGGTATGGGAGTTCGAGTCCATGGATTTTGGATGTTGATAGCTCATTCGAACGAGCAAGACTAGAGGAAGATTTCATCTGAAGGTCAAAAAGCCCAAAACGCAAGATCGAATGGGCTAGAGCCAAAAAACGCAAAAAATTTGCAAAATTTTGTCGAGTTGGCCTACTTTGGCCGGCTATAGCTCGGTCAGTTTTTATCCAATCTTAAATATTTTTACATGAGTAAATCGACCATCGATCGAACTTTATTATGCATATAATATATCCCGCACTTTCAAAAATTTTTGGGGTGGCCGTGAGCAAAAACCCGAAAATCAGCAAAAAATCAAAAGTAGACCGATTTTGGGGGGGTAGGGGGTACCCTCAAAGTGAATAGCGTTCTTAGCAATTTTGGCTCCAGGGCTGATATCGATCGAAGTTACTCTGTGCAAAATTTCAGAAAATTCTGACGCGATTTGCGCTCAAACTCTCTCAGCACCCCTTTTAAGGCTAACCGGTTAAACAGCAACAAAAATAGTTCGGCTGAAGCCTCACACAACTTTAACAGGCAAACGCCACCCACCCAGTTGAAGTCTGAGGTCGGTGTATGAGTTATAGTAAAAAGTTTTATAGTAAAATAGTTAAAGGTTTTTTAGTATATAATAAACTAAAATAATTCGAATTCAATTGAAAAACGTAATTCAAAACCTCCAGAATTCCTGAAGATCCTTATGATTCTTGATGATTCTGCAGTTGAAGAAGGTTGGAACAATGTCAAAATGTCATAAAAACATTGTATTAATAATTGGATTTAAGTTAGAAATTGAAATATACTAATGGTACAACATCACAATGATCTTGAGGTTCTAGGGATAGGATCGGGGAGAGTTATTGAAATTTGGTTTTCAATTGCCTTTCTTCACTTGATCCACCCTCCGGGGATCTCAAAGGAAGAAAGGCTGCTGTTTGTAATGTTCAAACAAATATCGCCACTAGCTTATATATATATAATGCATATATTGACGATATCTCAAGAACCCTTTTCCAAATGAAGTTAAAAATTTGATATCATGTGTAACTACTACCATAGAAGTGCACTATTAAGAATTCGGACCTTTCTGTATATATAATTGCTTTTAATTGAGCTGACATCTCTGACATTAGCTGAAATTATACGAAAAGTGTTCGTAATTTTTATATTTAAAATTTTTTTCTCGGCCTGTACCTGTCCGATATTAATATCTTATATATCATTCGAAAGCCCTATTTAAAATGCATCTAACTATTCTAGCAGAATGTAAATATGTTTAAAACTCATTGAGCTATTAGTGCGTAAATTTGGTCAGTGCGTGATTTTTTAGCCATCTGTGTCAAAATTTTTCATCTAATAACTCCGGAACTTCTAGGTATATCGACTTGAAAATTTGTACACAACATCTATTTCTGAAGCGATTCAAGAATATATTAAAATTAGAATTTTTCGCAACAAAGATTTTGCACAATATTGGATAAATGCATAAAAATTGGTCAAAAACGGCTAAAAAACAGCAAAGTAGGCAAAATGGGAAATTTTGGTATGGGACTTCCAGTCCATGGATTTTGGATGTTGATAGCTCATTCGAACGAACAAGACTAGAGGAAGATTTCATCTGAAAGTCAAAAAGCCTAAAACCCAAGATCGAATAGGCTAGAGCCAAAAAACGCAAAAAATTTGCAAAATTTTGTCGAGTGTGCAAACACTGGATGCCTATTGGGCTTTCCAAAAGCCTTTTATCTAATCTTAAATTATATTCTTTGAGTAGATCGACCATCGATCGAACTTTATTATACCTATAATATATACCGCACTTTAAACAATTATTGGGGGGTGCGTAAGCAAAAACCCGAAAATCAGAAAAATCGAAAAAGTAGACCGATTTTGGGGGGGTATGGGGTACCCTCAAAGTGAATAGCATCCTTAGCAATTTTGGCTCCGAGGCTGATATCGATCGAAGATACTCTGTGCAAAATTTCAGGAAATTCTAAGCGCGATTTGTGCTGGACTTTATCCCCACCCCATTTATGGCTAACCGGTTAAACAGCAATAAAAATAGTTCGGCTGAAGCCTCACACAACTCTAACAGGCAAACGCCACCCACCCAGTTGAACTCCGCTGGGTGTATTTGTGTTAGTACCTACGGTGTGTGTATGTATATGTATGTGAGTATATGGGTAAGTTGAATTAATATTTCAAAGATATTTCGTTTTCTTATTTACGTTCTGAAAAATTAGTACTTAGTAAACTATAATATTCAAAAATTAGTTATGAAAATTTTAGTATAAACTTCAGGAACATTGGGGATTTTAAACATGTAAGGAATTATGAAGTTGGAAAAGGTTGAAATATGATCTGCATGTCATAGAAACATTATTTTTATGAATGGAGATAGTTTTGAAAGTGAACATCCATTGTGTTCTAACATCACAATGATGATGAAGATCTTGGGATAGATTTTTGATAGAATTATTATTTTAGAATCTCTTTAGCATTTATTTACTTGATCCACATTAATTACTTCATGCAGAAAGAGAAATCATTCTAACGTTTTACACCACTCTACTCTAAACTAATTCCATATTATTGCACTTATTCTTGAAGATCATAATGATATTACTCAAGAACTATTGATAGAATTAAAACAACAATTTTTTTTTATATAATACTCATTCCGTACTAGTCAAAAAAGCATTGTTAGAGACTATAACATTAGTATTTTTTATAAAAAAAATTATTGATCTTCAAAATTCCCTCAAATTGGTCTATGTTATACGAAAATGGCTTACAAAGTACGGTCGCCTTTTATGAATTTTGATTGTATTAAGATGCAACAAGCAAATTTCGAAATCTCAATATGTTTTGCGGATAATATTTAAATATCAGAAATTGATAGAGCTCGATTTGTCAGAGTAATTTAACAAAAACCGTCGAAATTCTGTATTTTAGTAATTTTTTGACCTTAATAAACGTTTTTTGGATGACCCCATATGCTCAAATTTGATCAGATTGTAAAAATTTTTAAACATTTATATGTCACATTAACACATCTTTTTTTTGTTTGTTAAGTTACAGCATACAATGCTTGTATAAATAATAAAAGCAGGACATTTTCTGTGTCACAGTCCTGCCGCATCCCGTCCCGGGCGAATTACGATCATAGAAATATCGGTCTGTTTTCAATCAAATGCATATGTTAGGTTACAAAAAGTGTAATTTGATTGATTTTATTAAGAAATAATAATTCTATTGTCTGATCTTAACGTTAATGTATGCCATCTACAATTTTCATAGTTTACTATCATTTTAGGATGAAAATCATTTTAATATAAAATTCTGTTTATCATGAAACTACAATTTTCGTAAGGAATGTACTTACTTATACAAAATTTCATAAATAACTGTTCTTAATAGTTCAATATCTAATCTTCATCTATGATCTGAATAAAATTCACTTAAAAATATTCTTATATATATATATATATATAATTTTTTTATTTCTAGTTTATATTATATCTTTTTGTATATAATAATAAATTTCGTGTGCATATTATTTCTGTAAATTTTAAATGTGGATAAAATAAAACACATCTTTGAATTAATTTCAATATTATGCTAAGTATTAATAATTATATAAAACTTCTTATTTTAGAATTCGTCAATTGTATACTTTACGAAATACAGAATAAAATATTTCTAAGTCATAGCTGTATATGTATACATAACATTTGTAAGAGTATAAGTTGACTAATTATATTTAGTAATTCGAATTGTAATTTTATGAAGCTAATTAATTTTATCATTTTTATAGAATTTGCTGTCAGTCAAAGGCATAAACGAAATTTCAATTTGTTTAAAACCTGTTCGCAGTTGCATAAAGATGATATAAATTGAAGTAATTTTTGTAATTGTATACATTTATATTAACTGCTGAAACTGGTATTTTTGTAAAATTTAATATGTAAGCATCTGCTTCAAGCGAGGTAAATGATTTTAACAATGAAAAACGTTATATAATAATATATATTATTAGCTATAATATGTAAATATTTATTATTTACAAATATGTTATTTAGTAGCAAAGTTCTTATTCTGAATAATGTAAGAAAATAGTCTCAATTTGAAAGTGGATTGTAGTGAAAATTTTACTAAATTTTTAACGAGAAATGAATCCTGAGTTTTTAATAACATTTTTACATGAAAGTGCGTTTTTAATAAAAACTGTTTGATGCCAATTAAACATTTTTTGAATAAAAAAGAAGGACTTCAAAATGAACATTTAGCTACGAAATTTAAGTTTCCTTACAAATTTGTTAAAATTGAAGCACTATTTAATGCAAGAAAAAAGTTCAGGAAAAATCGAATATCTTCACATTTTTGTATTTTTGATTATCAACATAAATTGGTGGATAGTATATAGCTAATTTCTTAAAATAAAGTATTAAAGATTTAGTCAACAATTCAAAAATAAAACTTTTCTATTACTAGACTAAGCTATACCTACACGAAAAATGCATCGCAATCTAATTCATGTTTTAGAAAAATTAATAATTTCTAAATTTTTTTGAAAAACCAAACCAAAATTTACTTGTGAAAATTAAAGAATAAGTATTAAATATTTTACATGTAAGAAAAAGAGCAACAAATAATATATGTTATGTCAAAAAACGGATTCCGAAATCATCATTAACTTCCAACATCTTGGGGTCCCAAAGATCCCAGGCCGGGACGAGGCCGGCTTTAGTGATCTTTGGGATTATCATGAACTATTGATTCCATCTAACTGCTATGAACATCACACTCTTGCCAACCTAAAATAGATAAGAGGACTTTAGCCAAAATGCTATACATTTTGTTCCCATGCGCAGGTGTACACTTTTGTGTCTCGGACCTATCCTCTTTGGCGCACAAAATTATTTTTTTGTTTTTTTTTGATTTTTTATTTTTGGTTATCTAACATTTTGCAATGCGGGTCTAGAAAAAAATAAACATAGCAAAACAGTGCTATCCCTGATAATCCGGAATCCCCGCGAATAGGTCACAGGGGATCCCATCTCGAAGTTATCCCTTTTCCAACTGTAAATAAATGTTATCCCTGAATTAACAACAATTGAAATCAATTGCTTATCCCTGCGCAAAATCTTAATAGACATAAATGCCTATTTCAGAAGGAAATAATTGTGAAAAACTAAACTTGCAATTAAAAGTCGCAAAATATTTAGTTCACTATTTCCTTGGTAGTTTCGTCATATCCATCTTTCGTCAATTTAACCATTGATAGTGTTTGCAGATGCTACTAATATTGCCTTAACTATTTTTGGTTTTTCAATCCAACATGCCTAAGCATAAGTTATCCCTGGCTGCATGCTATCCCTGCTTTGCATGTATAATATTTTTCGTCACAATTAATGCAGCTTGCTGCATATCACAAATAAAAGTTTATTGCCTCCAGAATTTTTATGGCGTTCTGCTAACTGATAGGCAAAGTCCTGCATACGCTGAGCATTTACAGGTTGTGCAATTTGCCTCAATTCCATTGCAAAACTATCTGCAGAATCCATAGTGCCAAATCCTGAAATGAAGCAATAAACTGCCCATACTTTCACCATACTAGGTGGGCCACCGCCCCTATTCATGTTGTCTAAGGAGGAGGTAATACATTTTGTTGCCTCAATGTAAAAGATCTCTCTCCTGTCCATTGAAACAAAAACTACAACGTAGTTATCCCTTTCGTGAGGTAGTTCAACATCCCTAGGCCTGTAAGGGTGTAAAGTTCTGTTGACTACCGGAACTTCAAATCCACTATTTCGAGTCAGGCTAATTTCTTTTAACATATGGTCTATGTACGACTCACAAGGTAGATGTTGCTGCAATAGTTTTTGAATGACTGCCAACGTTTCAGTTTTTGACCCCACAAAGGTAATATCAGACAGTGAGCGTACCCGTGACATTAGCACCACTAGCTGTGGCTTTTCCCAAAGTTCATAATCTTTGTGTACACTCGAAAGCTGCGTTGCCACTAAAGGCAGAGTATCCCCCATTGCACGATGAATAGTGCTAGCCCCATAATGGGTAACTGGATACTGATGCCGTTTAAATAAAATGCTATTTTGACTTGTATGAACTAAAGGAGTACTAAGCCAATTAATGCCCCTCCGTTTCCAACCTTGTGCTATAAAATCATTGTTGTCAGGGATACGTTTCACCCCAGGTGGAGCAACAAAAGCAAAAAAAGGTGAGTGGTTAGCAACATCACCTGGCAAAGAGTCCACTACGCAAATTTGGTTATGTGAATAACCATGAATTCGATTATTTGTGGTAAATCTTAAACAAGCGCCCTTATATAAGAGCAGAACCTCAGGTTCTTCAGCAAAGTAATTCAGTGTTTTAATCGAAAATGCATTGGCCAAAGACCATTGCAATCCACCAGAAGAAGAGTGTTCATCAACAGCTCTTATTTCAACTTTATCAATGCTGTTATCCCTGCGCACTGCAGCATAATGCTGCTCAATAGCCTGTTGCAAGGCTTTTCTTTTCCCGAATATTTTCACGCTAAGTCTGGGCACCTGAGACCAGTCATCAACAAAATTGCAGCGTGAGTTAACAATTTGCTGATAGAGACTAATTTCAGGTTGAGAAATTTCGGTTTTTCGTCCTAGCTCATTGATGAGCTGTAGATCTTGATCAGCTGCTGCTCTAACTGATCCATTAAACTGAATGACTCTAAACAATGTCAGCATGCTTGTTGACATCCAAATGGATTGACCATTTATAGGACTAAGCTGCTTAGAGTCCCCACTTGCCATAAGTAAAATTCCACCAAAAGGTGTGCGGTTATCCCTGACATGTTGCAAGACAAGATCGACTGCTGCTAAATGCTCAGCTGTGAGCAACCCAATCTCCTCAAATGCAAGCAAGTCAATTCGCCTTAACTTATTCCATGCATCTGGCCGATGCTTCAATCGCTTTATTGTGCGTTCAGCACAAGTCACCACATTAACTTTTTGATGATTTGATTTTAAAACAGGCAATGGCAATAAAAGATGCAAATGAGCACCCCCTAATGCCAAAGACCGCTGCGATGGGAGGCTAGTAATCTGAACATTCAATCCTTGAGATCTTGCATACAAGCAAGCTAGTTTTAAGACATGCGTCTTTCCGCTGCCAGGCAGCCCATTCAAAAGTGGAAGCTTAATAAAAGCTTCGTTTCCATTCAAAAACTGATCTATGGCTGCAATGGCAATGTTCAGTGCATACCTTTGTTCCTCAAAGGAATCCCGTGTTTGATCCCTGGCTCTCTGTATTTGAGGAACCCACTGTACAGGTTGTTCAACTGAGGCATTAACCAAAGCATCATGATCAGGCAATCCAACAATTTGCTCATCATAGAGAGCGTCCACTAGCTTAACTTTCATTTGATGTATCTCTTCCTTTAGTCTAGCCGAAGCTTGACTTTGCACAGTGCGTAGTAGCACAGCCGGTGTTTCATGTACAGTAACATGATCATTCATAACGTTATCCCTTATAGAATCAAATGCCAGTCCCAAAAAGCGGTCAAACATTTTGGTACCTCCTGGCAGGTACATCAATTGTTCAAGTACATAACGTTTAAGTAATGCATGAACATCATCAATAGTAGCGTTATCCCTGATTAATTTGGCTTTGACAAAGCTATGTCTTAATGAAGGTACTGCAAAAAGGTCTAACTCAGTCTCAAAACGGCCCATGCTTAATACCACATGTACTAGGAACTTAAAGGGATTTAGCGGTGTAATGTTTGAGTATACTGGTATAGGAATAGCCGTTGGATACTCGCAATTAGGATAAACAAACCGTGCCCATAGTTCCCCATGCCTATTATGTATTGCTGCGGGCAAATAATCATCATTTAGTAGACCAGATTGCAGTATATCTAATGCTTGCGGTGTGTGAGAAAAATCTACACACTCCATAAACTTTGCCAAAGCACTGGGGCGAATTTGTATGACGCGCCCACACCCGTCAATCCACGCGCATTTCAGAATATCCCTGTCTAGATACTTTTCATGCACAGAAAGACCTTGCCCCGTACGGAATTTTGACATGTTCCCCAAAGCAAACCAGCACAGATAATCAGCAAGATTATCAATGAACAATAATTCCGGAGGTCTAACTGAGAAAAGCGTCACGTTATCCATTTTCACCCTGCTGGCTAGGTGATCCTTTATAATCAAAACTTGGTTGTCGGTAAATTGTCTATGTTGTGGCAAAGCCAGAACATCCCGACGGGCCCGGACGGGCTCAATAAGACCTTGGACAGTAAGAATGTGAGCTGACGAATCAAACTGCACACTTTTCTGTCTCATTTCAATTGTTTCTGTTGAGATTCTAATAAATTGGACACCTGGGTGGACTATTTCTAATCCCAAGGACATCCAATACATCTTTGTGATGGGCAACAAAGATGCCATTTCCCGAGATGGATCGCGTTCCATTTTTTCATTCAATTCCTTTTGAGCATTCATTCGAGCCCCTGTAATTTTAGTGTTGTGCAATCCATCAGCCTCCACTTCCAATTTATCTTGGTTATCCCCGCTCTTAATATGAACTAAAGCTTGTTCATCAAAGCCAGCGACATATTTTGCAATATATCGTGACTCAAGCCACACATCTGTCAACTGTAGGTTTTGGCTGGACAGAGTTGCAACAAACAACCGTGCATTACATGGACTCCAGTTTTCCCTTGGCTGAGCTGGATAATGCCATTTTGCAGGCAAAATCTCTTTATTCAAATTTCCTTTTTCGTCAGTAAGCCCAATGGCTTTCAGTACTGCAATTGCGTCTGCAGTGTGGTTAACATTTATTTCTTCCACATAATAATCAGATGACGGCATGTGTCTGGGCACTCTACACACTTTTTCCCCATTCACTGTCCGTTTATGACAACGATAGCCGGAATTCTCACAACTATGTTGTTGAATGATTGCTGCTTTTTCATATGCGTCAAGAAATTGGTCATTACTGGTAATAAGACCTTCGTCTACCCATGCATTAAAATGTTCTAAACAGAACATGTCCCGTTGTGAGCAGGAAACGCGGTTTTGAGCAACCTGACTATGTGTACTATCCTTTGTGACGATGATAGCATGAATATGTGGCAAGTTACCTACACTGGTCTGCCACTCAAACCTGTACCATAAATGCACAATTTCGCCTAAAGGTTTTTCAATGCTATCCCGGATGTATTCCATGTGATAAACGGCAGCCCTTTCCCAAGACCTCGTTAACTGAGGCATGATCGATTGCCTAAGGGACCTCTGCACGTCTGGAAATGCATATGCCTCTTCAATGAGAGTTTGGCATTGATTATAAATGGGGGCGACCCCGTAGTGCTCACTCTGGTTACAGGTATGAGTGTAAAAATATGTTACGTTGTTCCTGGCAATTAATGCCGCCACTTCATTCACCCTATCTCTACTATCAGCGCCATTGAAAGGATTTGACACCCCCGATTCGCTTTTATATAAATGCTCAAAACTTTGATTCCGAGCTGACGTGGAACAAGTGTATCTCAATCCTATGTTTGACAAAATGTCAAAACCAAATGCAATGTAGTTGGGATCAGTCCCAGTTAATGTTGTATGATCCATTAATCTAGCACGTACATGATCATTTAGACTGCATATTCCATATTGCTTATTAGATTTAGTCCCGCCCCATAAAGGTTGTGGTATTGCCCCAACATAAGAACCATCCGGGTTTTGTTTCCAGCAAATACTAGGGAAGAGTCCAGCTTCAGGATACAACAAAGGTATCGCGCTTCCCTTTGCAACTATATTTTGTAAGAATCTCTCACTAGTTGCATTAACATTTACCCGTTGGCCTGACCTCTGCAATAAACCACATTGCCTATTAAGCAGTATGTGACCATGTTGTACGTGTGTCGACAATGGTTCAAAATTAGTTTCCGGTTCTGCTGTGTTAGTTTCTAAGAAATCATTGCCTAAAGTAGCTATAGGCTCATTCACACCATATAAGCCAGGATTGGTTGCATAATCCAAATCCTCATTATCACTGAAAGGTATAAATCCTTCAAAGTTATCCCTGTGATCGTCAACAATTTCAGAATCAGATTCTGAATCAGAAGGTGGTGGACTGGGTTCCACTTCAACAAAGACCCGTCCCAGAGGTCTAACAGAAAGGTAGGTATTTGTGTTATCCCTGGTGGCTTCCCCATGTCGCCGACATAATGCTGATGAGCATGGTTCTACAGCTGGGCATCTCCACTTACTAACTAAATTGCAAAGACGGTCATTTTGCAAAGCTGTACATTTATACTTTGTGCGAGAGTTATCCCTGGTTAGCGGAAACCCATGCTCTTCACACACAGCTCTAATCTCATTGCCCATTTGCTGTAAGAAAGACTGTCGCAATGCATCAACATTAAAATCTGGACAGTAAAAATATACTGCCAAATGCCACTTTTTAATGCCATCACTAAAGTGCTCTACCTTTTCTGTAGATCCTGGAACAGAATCTATAAACCACTTGCATAATTGTCCGCCATTGCGCATGGCTGACTTCCCAGACCACTTTTCATAATCATTCAAGTTCAGTTCACTGTGACACAAGTGCCGCAGCTCAAAGTTGCCACATTTTTCGTCATTTCGTATTATTTCTGGTGGGAAATCTAGCGCAGACCTCCGCCGACCAGTATTGTAAATAAATACGATGTTATCCCTGGTTTCTGACACAAAGTCAATCAAATCTTGCATATTGACTGCGAAATATGACTGTACACAAGGTAGTGACGCAAAGAGGCTTGCTACTTGAGCTTGAATTGTACCACCTATTGCTGCTTCCCTGAGAGCAGTTTGCATTTCATTTCTAGATAGGAAATGCTTGTAAGGATGATTTCTAGGTGCTCGTACATTGTTGCCTAATAATTTAGTTATATAGCGTAGTAGTTTCCCTTGCCAATTAGGAGTTTCAGTCACTACATTATGTAATTTTTGCCATATGTTGCCAAAAAATGCAGCAATATTACAAGTAATCCACAGCAGGCGAAAATCGCCATTAAAAACATTCAGATCTAAATGGACTTTATGTCCATACCCGTCGCTTATTTGAAGTGTGCAAAGCACTGTTGGCCATAAAGGCTCCGATATCAAATTATCCCTGATCGCATGATCTAAATTTGATTCACTGTTATCCCTGATCGCATGATCTACAGTGTTATCCCTGCTTTCTAAGTGCTGAGAACGTCGCATTTCTACAGCATCATTTAATGAAATATATGTCCCTGATGCGGCTGCTGCTGCAGCTTTCTCAGATCCAACCGGACATTTCAAAGACACACGGTGTCTTGCCATTTCCATGAAAAATCCTAATCTGTAGTCACTATTAATTCGATTGCGAAAATATGCACGAACATCTGGTCTATGATTTAAAATCAAGGCCTCCGCCCGTTCATATCGAAAACTTTCATCGTCACCTTCGCCCCAGTATTCAGAATTTGTAGAAATTGCGAAACTAGACATTCCAGAATAACCGCCTTCTTCCCGCAACATTTGATAAGTGTGGGACGTAGTCCCGGACCGTGTGTTTTTATAAACTCTGGGGATCAATCGTGCTTGGGCTAATCTATCAGAATGCTGTAGAGGCAAATTTCCCAAAACGGGATTTGGTGGTAAGTGTACCATGCCTTGCATTCGCCCACCATCGCAATTTCTGCACGTTAATAGACAAAGACCCCTTTCTTGTACAATTGCTACACACGGCCCTATTCGCCATTTATTTAAAAATTGTTGCTCCTTCAAGAAATCAGGACGGATTCCGACAAGCCTATTTTCGAATTTCCCAAAATCTGGGATCCCATTGCATAAGTTTTTCAAAAGTACTATAAAAGGCACAGAGCCACATTTTTCGACAAATTCGTTGCACCCATAGGGGCAACGTACAGAACATACAGGATGTTCATTCAGCCATTTTCGCAAATTCACTAATTTGCCTGCAGATATAACTGCTTTTCCGTCAATTATGACTTGCGTCATATCAATAAAATAAGCATTGGGCATTGTTTCGTCATAGTTTTTGAATTCTATATGAAATTTAGATTTCATTAGAATCCAAGATTTCCGTAATGTTAAGGGCAAGCAAGCCCAAAACTCCCTTGTGTTGTTTGTACCATTTACTAAAATATAGCAAATGTATGAGGGCCATGCACTAACCCATTCTCCTTTATCACCACGACTAATGTAAGTTGTGCATTCAGTGCAAAGCAAAGCACTTTCTAAATTGTATCTATTCCTGTTGTTAATGAAAACAAGGTTAGAGAACTTTCTCTGTATCATGTTGCATAGATCAACTTCAGTTAAGTCTAATGGATATTCATCCGTTGGAACCCTTAGGCAGTTTTCACAATGTGAAAAAACTATTTCGGATGTGCTAGGCACATCTTCAATAAATGCCGTATTTAAATCATCAATCATTTCGTCATTAGATCCCGTAGGACAATCCAACATATTTGATCTGCAAGGCTGATCAGTACCTGTAAGCCCCGAAGGACAATCCAACTCGCTATTTGATCTGCAAAGCTGATCAGTACCTGTATTTCTTAATCCCGAAGGACAATCCAACTCTATTTGATCTGCAAGGCTGATCAGTAACCACTTCGCGTTTTGAACTGTTGGGCAGCAGTTCAAATTTCCGACATTTAGAGCAAGGCTCTTCAGCAGACTTTAGAAAGCCACCACATGTTGGGCACTTAGCAGTGCTAGATTTGCGTTTAGCTTTCTTAGGCATGCTGTTCTGGGCACTCGATGAGGCGATTGACTGAAATTTTAGGGGCCTTATATACTAGTTATTCAAAGGCGCGGCCGCCATCAAAGCATTAATCAGTGGCCCGTACTTCAAAGCGAAGTTTTGCGGTTAAGGCTTCCTACCCACGGTGAAACGACTGGTAATTAATTAATTAGTGCACCATAGCAGCTGACGCCAGAAACAAAGAACAATAGTGATTACCGCCTGGGCTAATTGAGTAGTTTATCAACACCAAACCAATATATTATAATACGATATACATTACATGTATACATGTATATTTTTATGTTTAGTCAGAACAATAAATAAAATACAAGATATGCTATGATGAATTATTGAAAAAACTTAAATTTATTTCTATTTAATAAGAATATTATATATATATATATATATATATTGTATATATTTGGACCTCTCTATGTATATATAATTGATTGCATTTGAGCTAACATCACTGACAATTGATTAAATTCTACGAAAAGTGATCGAAATTATTAGATTTAGAATTTTTTTCTCGGCTGTACTTGTCAAATATTAACATCCAATATATTATTCGAAAGCCCTATTTTTGATGCATCTAACTATGCAAACGGAATTTAAATATCTTTGAAACTCATTCAGCTATTAACGCCTAAAGTTAGTCAGTGCGTGATCTTTAAGCCAACTGCAAAAAAATTGTTCATCTAATAACTCCGGAACTTCTAGGTATATCGACTTGAAAATTTGTACACAACATCTATTTTTGATGCGATTTAAGATTATATTAAAATTAGAATTTTTCGCAACATAGATTTTGCACAATATTGAATAATTGCATTAAAATTGGTCAAAAACGGAATGAAAACAGCAAAGTAGCCAAAATGGGAAATTTTGGTTTGTGAGTTATAGTCCATGGATTTTGGATGTTAATAGCTCATTCGAACGAGCAACAATAGAGGAAGATTTCATCTGAAGATCAAAAAGCCCAAAACGCAAGATCGAATGGGCTAGAGCTAAAAAACGCAAAAAATTTGCAAAATTTTGTCAAGTTGGCCTACTTTGGCCGGCTATAGCTCGGTCAGTTTTTATCCAATCTTAAATATTTTTACATGAGTAAATAGACCATCGATCGTACTTTATTATGCATATAATATATCCCGTATTTAAAAAATTTTTCGGGTGGCCGTTAGCAAAAACCCGAAAATCAGTAAAAAATCAAAAGTAGACCGATTTTGGGGGGGTAGGGGGTACCCTCAAAGTGAATAGCGTTCTTAGCAATTTTGGCTCCAGGGCTGATATCGATCGAAGTTACTCTGTGCAAAATTTCAGAAAAATCTAACCGTGATTTCGCTCAAACTTTATCAGCACCCCTTTTATGGCTAAACGGTTAAACAGCAATAAAAATAGTTCGGCTGAAGCCTCACACAACCTTTAACAGGCAAACGCCACCCACCCAGTTGAAGTCTGAGGTCGGTGTATGAGTAGTACATATTAATTAGTAAAAATATATAGTTCAATGTTTGTTCCTACTCAATAAACAAAAATTTTAGATTCATTATAAAATTGTTAGTCAAAACCTTCAGAAATCCTGAAGATCCTTAGGATTCTTGATGATTCTGAAGTTGAACAAGGTTGAAACAATGTCAATATGTCATAAAAACATCATATTATTAATTGGATTTAAGTTAGAAAGTGAATTTTAATAGTGGTACAACATCACAATGATGTTGAGGTTCTTGGGATACGATCGGGGAAAATTTGTGGAATTTGGTTTTCGATTGCCTTTCTTCACTTGATCCATCCCTCCGGGGGTCTCAAAGGAAGAAAGGCTGCTGTTTCTAATGTTTAAACAAATTGCCCCACTATATATATATATATAATGCATATATTGAGGATATCTCAAGAACTCTTGTCCAAATGAAGTTAAAAATTTGATATCATGTGTAACTACTACTATAGAAGAGCACTATTGTAAATTCGGACCTCTCTGTATATATAATTGCTTTCAGTTGAGCTTACATCTCTGACATTTGCTGAAATTCTACGAAAAGCGATCGTAATTTTTAGATTTAAAATTTTTTTCTCGGCCTGTACTTGTCAGAAATTATTACTTAATATATCATTCGAAAGCCCTATTTCTGATGCATCTAACTATGAAAACAGAATGTAAATAGGTTTAAAACTCATTGAGCTATTGCCGCCTAAATTTGGTCAGTGAGTGATTTTTTAGCAATCTGTGTAAAAATTGTTCATCTAATAACTCCGAAACTTTAAGGTATATCGACTTGAAAATTTGTACACAACATCTATTTCTGATGCGATTCAAGAATATATTAAAATTAGAATTTTTCGCAACAAAGATTTTGCACAATATTGGATAATTGCATAAAAATTGGTCAAAAACGGCCAAAAAACAGCAAAGTAGGCAAAATGGGAAATTTTGGTATGGGAGTTTGAGTCCATGGATTTTGGATGTTGATAGCTCATTCGAACGAGCAAGACTAGAGGAAGATTTCATCTGAAGGTCAAAAAGCCCAAAACGCAAGATCGAATGGGCTAGAGCCAAAAAACGCAAAAAATTTGCAAAATTTTGTCGAGTTGGCCTACTTTGGCCGGCTATAGCTCGGTCAGTTTTTATCCAATCTTAAATATTTTTACATGAGTAAATCGACCATCGATCGAACTTTATTATGCATATAATATATCCCGCACTTTCAAAAATTTTTGGGGTGGCCGTAAGCAAAAACCCGAAAATCAGAAAAAAATCAAAAGTAGACCGATTTTGAGGGGGTAGGGGGTACCCTCAAAGTGAATAGCGTTCTTAGCAATTTTGGCTCCAAGGCTGATATCGATCGAAGTTACTCTGTGCAAAATTTCAGAAAATTCTGACACGATTTGGCTAAGATCCCTTGGACCCCCCCTATTTATGGCTAAACGGTTAAACAGCAACAAAAATAGTTCGGCTGAAGCCTCACACAACCTTTAACAGGCAAACGCCACCCACCCAGTTGAAGTCTGAGGTCGGTGTATTTGTGATTGTTAGTACCTACGGTGTGTGTATGTTTATGTATATGAGTACATGTGTAAGTTGAATTAATATTTCATAATTACAGTTCTGAAAAATTAATAATTAATATGTAAGATATAGAAAATTTATTTATATAATTGACTTGCTCTTAGAAAGTTGATCAAAGCAATGATCCATCATCACTATCATGTTCATCCTCTCTAGGTGGAATATTATTAGGAATGCAATTTTTGTCTTTTATTACCCTTGGTTTACTTAATCCACCCATAAAGGTATTAGAATTTGAAAGGCAATGATTCTATAGTTGTATTATAAGTTACTTAATATATTAATCTTGATGCTGTTCAAGAATTTTGAATTGAGATAATTATTCTTGCATTTAAAGTTTCTAAGATAAACTTGTTTACCCATTATGAATTTTCTATAAGCGATATTGAGACATATTACTTATATTACACCATTAAGAATATGTAGGACTCATATTAAATGAGCCATTTTTATTAAATTGCAAAGAATTATATTTTTTGAATTTTTTCAACCACTTGACTATTATTAGCCTGGTCCACACAGTCAATATTTCCAGGAAATTAAAAAAATTTGAATCAATATATCATTTGCTTAGTTATAAAATTAAAACATTTATAGAATTATTCAACACCATATAAAGTCAGCCTTTTTCAGTTGAAGTTGGGTTGAGGGAAATTGAAATTGCAAAATTTTTTAATGAAATTATATAAACAGTATTTATTTATACAAAATTGTTGTTTCATTTCTTTAAATGTGTTTAAATTATGAACTTGTTTTGTGAAATTCATGCACACTAGTTAATTAAATCGATTGCTTCATTAGGCATTTTCGGAATATGACAATTACATTGCACAATTTGGATGAGGGTAAACACAAGTCCAGTGCGGTTAGCATTACTACGTAATACCGCAATGAATGCTTACGAGCATTATTTCTAATCAAATTGCGACCTAGTTAATCCTCACTAATCTACTCTTTCAATAACAATCATGATTGTATCACCAACCAATTGAAAACTTTATTGGAATGTCGGAAATACTTCAAACAAACTAGCTACAAGCATCCAATAAGATTAAAACTATCAATACTTAAGAAATCACAAATCTAACGATTTATCATATTGCAAAATGAGTTACTTGAATTCCCTATATAAACTTTCACAAACTGCCACGCAAATTTCTGTGTCACAGGTATCTAATGACGGAGAGGATATGTGCCTTCTTGCCACTATAGTGCACATCATCAAATCAAAGAAGCCAGCGCAAGTATACCGAATGAAGCAGCAGGAGGGAAAGAGATCAATAATTGCAAGAGAACAGAGTTACTGTCACTTAATAGTATTAATTGAAAATAAGGATGGAGAAACGTTTGTTCTTTTCACACACTCGCTACAAGAAACTGCACAATTATTCACATCAACTGCTATTGGAATTGGCAGCAATGTCTGTATTTTAGAACCAACATCTTCTGAATATTTTGGAACAGACACAAACAACAAAATTGTTTGCACACGCTTCCCTTTTTTGTTGTCACATTTAACAAAGGCAATTGAAGCAAAAATCCCAGCAGTACGTCTTTCGTCCGCTTTTTTTGGATTTCGTCTTTTTGATCAACAAATTCAGCTAAAGTCTGTCAACGTCGTGCCGGACTTATGCCATTGCAGAATGTGTGACGGTAGAGACACTGTCTGCACTGGAAAATCCATCAGAGGTATTGTCATTAGCACTAATATTTTTTTAAATGGGAAAAGTCTTTCAACCAAACCCCATCTTTCAGCATATTTAGCTAGGCTGTTCATTTCCGATGACATTCTGAGGAAAAATATTGAACATATTGATATTGTGGAGCTGCGATTAGCAGTGAGGCGCATCACTAGAATAATTGAATCGTGGGATATATGCGGCTGGACCAAATGTGCTGAAAATTCAGAGGGCGAATTTATTGAGATTAACGATGTTCACATTGCGGCACTGCGGCCACACAAGGCAATTGAGGATGGCGTCATAAATGAATTGAAGCTAACAGGAATCAACTCTAATGACAACGATGGTATTATCTTACCCATCATTGTTGACTCCAGAATTTAAAAACATTTTTCTTTTATATGTTTGTTAAGTTGTAGTAAATTGTTTTGTTTGTTTCATTAATTATATTTTGAACATTTAAGCTATTTAAAATCAATATCGTATTTTAAATTTAATTATGAAGTATTTAATTTTGAAGCCAAAATTATTAAAATTTATCTCTGAATGTTATATCTTTGTTAGTTTATTCAATTATCAGATATTGTTATATAAATTTTTGTATTTAAATTTTTGAACTATATAGAATGTTTTCAATTTCATTCTGAGTTTTTTCATACCAAACTTTAATTTCGACTATAATAAGTCAATAAATTCGACAACAAAAGGCAAATAGAAAATTTAAATATATTCCTATAATATTTGTATTCAAATTTTTTAACTCTGTAGAACATGCATTTAATATTGTTACAACAATTCTGAACATTAATTTCGACTATTCTAGGCAAACAAAATGTTACACATTGAATTATAATTGATATTTAGCCTAATTTTATCATAAAATCTAAGATATCTGTTTTTTGAATTCAGAAAATATCAAAATAACAAAGCAAAAACTGAATATTAAATTAGGTATTATTTGTAATTAAGTTACTGCATACACATTTCAGTTAATGTACAATGAAATTGCTAAAATGTGCAATTTAAACATTGTTTAATTTCATATCTAAATTACAACGTCAATATCACTAAATGAAGTTATTTAGCCTGTGGGTCTGTGCTTTTAATTACGCTAGTATTACATTCATTTATATATTAGCATAGTAATAACTGAGAATTACAAATTTCAAAATCCGACTGTTAGTACAGCACTTATTCTATAATGTGTTCTATAAATTTCATAAAAAATTAAAATTATTGATTCATAATATGCAACTCTCTTGATCTATGTAAAATTTTCTACATTTGGTTTTTAGATGTTTCTAATAAAGAAAGTTAATATTTTTAGAATGAAATAGGTTCTCAGCACTTCCATTTCCATCAAATGATGTCCTTTTGATTTAATACAAATTAATATTTCATATATACAACTTTTCGAACTAACATTGGATGGAAACTTAAGATATACCTTTAAAAGCAAACGATGTCATATTTTGAAAGAATATTGTATTATTGATATTACATGTATATGAAGAAGCTTAGTGGTTGTTTGATTTCTGATGTTTGAGGAACCATTTTCTCATAAACTAAAGTTTAGGTGAAAATGGTTCAATCACTTTTAATATTAAATTGAATATAAACGAAATCATTACTTATTTTAATAAAAATTCATTTGTTGCACTAATTTACAAAGCCTTTTAGGAAAATAAATACGAAATTTCAACATTCAAGTAAATTACTAATTTTTGCCATTTTTTAACACTTCATTTTGATTAGAGCTGTTTTAATAAACATTAACCCTAAATTGAAAATTTTTATTATAAACTATTCTTTGTTTACACAAACATATATATATATATATATATATATATATATATATATATATATATATAAAATATACAAATGCTTATTTAGCTCAATGCATGTAATATATAATTGACAGCAAAACTTAAAAAATGACTAGCATTATATTTTAGCTAAACATCATTATTTAAATTTGAAACTTCTGAATTCAAAATTAACTAGGTTTTGAATCAGAATGATTTTCGGAGTGATCAACCAAAGGCAAGAGAAGCCCAAAATTTTGAAAACACATTATGAATTGGCAGAGGCAATCAATTCAAATTTTAATATCGTACATGCCATTCTTGCCATTCTATTCTGCATGCATAAGATTTCCTACAATTCCAATCCTCCACGTAAACTCTCATATAAAAAATGTTTTCGTAAATATGTTAAAGAAATTTTAGATCAACATCAAAGAACTATGGTCTGCTCTAAAATACAAAATTTTGGACTCTAATCAATAGTTATTTCCTTTTTGGGGCAGAAGCGTCTTCAAAATTCACATATTATGAACTTTGTGTTTTAGTGTTTTTGGTCCCACCCTTCTAATGTCTAAGTGCTTTTAATCTTTGAAATTAAAAAAACATTTTTGCATAATATGTTCTCCAAAGATGTTATCATAGCGTTAAATTTCAAGACTGCAATAGCAAGTAATTTCAAACAAAAATGATATCAATTGGTTATTGTGAATTAATTATTTAGCATAATTACATTATTTTTTTTATAAACTTTTCAATGTGTGATCTATTTTGTCGGGGTACAGGAATGAGAACGTAGATGTTTCTAAAGAATTGTTAGAACTTACCCTATATTCAAGTGAATGTACTCAGTAAATTCTGTAGATCTTATGATAAGTTTCAACAACTATTGATGATTTAAATTTCTTGTAGACTTCTGACATATAATTAACTCTTACATTAAAAAACCGCAATTTAAAAGTGTAAGATCAATGTATTTGGAAATTGCGATTGTTGTTACTCATATTTTCTCTAAAATCTAGTATTTGGTCAATGATTGGCTGAGTAAACTGTTTTTGCGACTTTTTGTTAGTGCTAATGTGATATATTACACTACAATCAAAAGCTTATTCCAATCTGTAGATATTGTCTTAACACTTAACTTTCATGAGAATCTAATTATTTTACAAAAATGACGATGAAATGATAATTTCACATTTTTTTCACCCTCACTACCATATATTCAATTGCGTTCTACTCAGTCAACAAATACTGGATTTTAAAAATTTTTTATTGAACTTGTGTTGCAACAATAGCACTTTTCCCTAGTTATTAGATTGGATCGTATTTTTCATTATTCAAAAATTAATAGAGCAAGGGCTCTAGTGGGTCAAAGGTGGGTAGAGTTCAGTCGTTAAATAGCAACAGCAATAGGAAAATGAACTTAATATGAAATGAATAGTAGCAAACCTGAGTGAAAATTATATACATGCATACTCGATCTATGTATATTTTATAGTCTAAGTTCTTGATTAAAAAAACTTTAATCTTTAGAAATAAATTTTTATTTGATAAAATAGAAGTTGTTTAGTGCTAGTTTTCAATATTTAGTTTAATATAGAGTTAGGCCTAATGGCAAGATACTTTTGTTTATTTGATTGATAAGATTTATTTATGCAGATATTTTTTTATTTATGCTTATATTTTAGTAATGCGAAATTATTAAGTTATATATATGTATTTTTCAAAATATATTAAATTTTAAATTTGAATATTTTGGAATTTTTTTTGAAAATTTCGTAAAAATCTAATAAATTTGTTTATATCGAAAGTGTATTTTAATACTTAATTTGACAGTTTCATAATATCAAAATAATACATTATTTATTTATAACTTCACTATTTACCAGCTTAAAATCTAAAAATATAAAGAATATATCAATATTGGCAATATCTCCAATTAAAAACTTACTATTTTATTAATTAAAATTGATTTTTATGAAGCAAATTAAGCACACAAAAACTATATAATATATGTAATTTCAAAATATATATATATATATATATATATATACTAATCCTGATTTTAAGGATATGTTGTACCGATTTCATTCTAATCTAAGAAAGGTATACAGTAATGTTTTACAAGCAATAACAATTTCTAATCATTTTTGCAAACTCATTTTAATTAACTCTTTAACATGCATAATTCAATGACTTAAAAATACAATCTTAGAAATTATTTAATTATTTAGATGTAAAAAAAGTAAGTACTTTGATTCCGAAATTTGTTGAAAATGAATTATAGAATACAAACATTTTCTAATATAAATCTTTGAAATATAATATTCAATATTTTGTTAATAACAAAAAGAGCAACAAACAATATAAGTTATGTCAAAAAACGGATTCCGAAATAATCATTAACTTCCAACTTCTTGGGGTACCAAAGAACCCAAGCCGGGACAAAGCCGGCTTTAGTGATCTTTGGGATTATCATCAAATCTTCTGATTCCATCAATTGCTATGAACATCACACTCTTGCCAACCTAAAATAAATAAGAGGACTTTAGCCAAAATGCTATACATTTTGTTCCCATGCGCAGGTGTACACTTTTGTGTCTCGGACCTATCCTCTTTGGCGCACAAAATTATTTTTTTGTTTTTTTGATTTTTTATTTTTGGTTATCTAACATTTTGCAATGCGGGTCTAGAAAAAAATAAACATAGCAAAACAGTGCTATCCCTGATAATCCGGAATCCCCGCGAATAGGTCACAGGGGATCCCATCTCGAAGTTATCCCTTTTCCAACTGTAAATAAATGTTATCCCTGAATTAACAACAATTGAAATCAATTGCTTATCCCTGCGCAAAATCTTAATAGACATAAATGCCTATTTCAGAAGGAAATAATTGTGAAAAACTAAACTTGCAATTAAAAGTCGCAAAATATTTAGTTCACTATTTCCTTGGTAGTTTCGTCATATCCATCTTTCGTCAATTTAACCATTGATAGTGTTTGCAGATGCTACTAATATTGCCTTAACTATTTTTGGTTTTTCAATCCAACATGCCTAAGCATAAGTTATCCCTGGCTGCATGCTATCCCTGCTTTGCATGTAATATATTTTTCGTCACAATTAATGCAATTTGCTGCATATCACAAATAATAGTTTATTGCCTCCAGAATTTTTATGGCGTTCTGCTAACTGATAGGCAAAGTCCTGCATACGCTGAGCATTTACAGGTTGTGCAATTTGCCTTAATTCCATTGCAAAACTATCTGCAGAATCCATAGTGCCAAATCCTGAAATGAAGCAATAAACTGCCCATACTTTCACTGTACTAGGTGGGCCACCGCCCCTATTCATGTTGTCTAAGGAGGAGGTAATACATTTTGTTGCCTCAATGTAAAATATCTCTCTCCTGTCCATCGATACAAAAACTACAACGTAGTTATCCCTGTCGCGAGGTAGTTCAACATCCCTAGGCCGATAAGGGTGTAAAGTTCTGTTGACTACCGGAACTTCAAATCCACTATTTCGAGTCAGGCTAATTTGTTTTAACATTGCGTCAATATACTCTTCACCAGGTAGATGTTGCTGCAATAATTTGTTAATGACACCTAAAGTGTCGTTTCTGTTACCCACAAAGGTGATGTCAGACAGTGAGCGTACCCGTGACATTAGCACAACCAACTGAGGCTTTTCCCATAGCTCGTAATCCTTTTGTACACTCGAAAGCTGCGTTGCCACTAAAGGCAGAGTATCCCCCATTGCACGATGAATAGTGCTAGCCCCATAATGGGTAACTGGATACTGATGCCGTTTAAATAAAATGCCAGGACTGTTTGAATGTACAATTGGAGTTGTAAGCCACGTTATATTTTTCAGTTTCCAACCTTGTGCAGCAAAGTCATTGTTACCTGGGATTTGTTTAATTCCCGGTGGAGCAACAAAAGCTGTAAAAGATGTATGATTGCGAGCATCACCAGGCAAGCTTTCCACGACGCATACTTGATTGTGACTGTATCCCTGCGTTTTATTGTTTGTGGTAAACCGCAAACATGCGCCCTTATACAAGAGCAAAACCTCTGGTTCTTCAGCATGATAATTTAATGACTGCACAGTTCTTGTATTGGCCAAAGACCATTGTAATCCACCATTACTAGAGTGCTCATCAACAGCTCTTATTTCAACTTTATCAATGCTGTTATCCCTGCGCACTGCAGCATAATGCTGCTCAATAGCCTGTTGCAAGGCTTTTCTTTTCCCGAATATTTTCACGCTAAGTCTGGGTGCCTGAGACCAGTCATCAACAAAATTGCAGCGTGAGTTAACAATTTGCTGATAGAGACTAATTTCAGGTTGAGAAATTTCGGTTTTTCGTCCTAGCTCATTGATGAGCTGTAGATCTTGATCAGCTGCTGCTCTAACTGATCCATTAAACTGAATGACTCTAAACAATGTCAGCATGCTTGTTGACATCCAAATGGATTGACCATTTATAGGACTAAGCTGCTTAGAGTCCCCACTTGCCATAAGTAAAATTCCACCAAAAGGTGTGCGGTTATCCCTGACATGTTGCAAGACAAGATCGACTGCTGCTAAATGCTCAGCTGTGAGCAAACCAATCTCTTCAAATGCAAGCAAGTCAATTCGCCTTAACTTATTCCATGCATCTGGCCGATGCTTCAATCGCTTTATTGTGCGTTCAGCACAAGTCACCACATTAACTTTTTGATGATTTGATTTTAAAACAGGCAATGGCAATAAGAGATGCAAATGAGCACCCCCTAATGCCAAAGACCTCTGCGATGGGAGGCTACTAATCTGTACATTTAATCCTTGAGATCTTGCATACAAGCAAGCTAGTTTTAAGACATGCGTCTTTCCGCTGCCAGGCAGCCCATTCAAAAGTGGAAGCTTAATAAAAGCTTCATTTCCAACCAAAAACTGATCTATGGCTGCAATGGCAATGTTCAGTGCATACCTTTGTTCCTCTAAGGAATTGTCTGACTGATTGTCAGCTCTTTGTATTTGGGGAACCCACTGCATAGGTTGTTCAACTGAGGCATTAACCAAAGCATCACGATCAGGCAATCCAACAATCTGCTCATCATAGAGTGCGTCCACTAGCTTAATCTTCATTTGAAGAATCTCATCCTTAAGTCTTGCTGAAGCTTGACTTTGCACAGTGCGTAGTAGCACAGCCGGTGTTTCATGTACAGTAACATGATCAATCATTACGTTATCCCTGATTGCTTCATAAGCCTTTTCATGTACAGTAACATGATCAATCATTACGTTATCCCTGATTGCTTCATAAGCCTTGACCAAAAAGCGGTCAAACATTTTGGTTCCTCCTGGCAAATACATTAATTGTTCAAGTACATAACGTTTAAGTAATGCATGAACATCATCAATAGTAGCGTTATCCCTGATTAATTTGGCTTTGATAAAGCTATGTCTTAATGATGGTACTGCAAAAAGGTCTAACTCAGTCTCAAAACGGCCCATGCT
>CABFPE010000051.1:2155278-2168213 GCA_900660155.1 Hofstenia miamia | reverse complement strand
AAATTCTGCCAGATGGAGCAGATTGCACTGCGTCGTCTTCATCACTTGTAGATTTTTCAAGATTCACTAAATTGTTTACTTTTAGGTCGCTCACTGTTTCATCATTGTTTTCTGCAAATTCAGAAATATCTATATGTAATTCTTCATTGGAATCCTCAATGTTCTCTAGATCTTCTAGATCTTCATCTGCTTCAAATTGAAATTCCTGCAGAATTAAATTTGCAATAGCTCTTTCCGCAGCCTGCCTTGTTGGCATAACAACTAAAAATTTATAAAAACTTAGCATTTAAAAACTAAAAAATGAATTTAATAGTGACAATATACATGTATTTTTTGCTTCAAATTAAATATATATTTATTTAAATGTACATGAATGCATAGCNCTTGTTCAATAGGATAACAATATTGTTTTAATGGATTAGTAAGCTGTTTTTCAATATTTCATAAAATGGAACGCAAATTTCAAGCAGCTGCAATAAATTGCAAGTACATATATATTTTTAAGATTTACTATTTATTTACATACCTTGAATAAAACCTGCTTTTTCAACTACTTCGTCCCAAGCTGCATTCTTCTTATTCTTGTCGTTGAATGATTACAGCTTAGAATTGTATAAAATGGGTCTTGCATGTACAGCTTCAATTAATTTCACGTTTTTCTCGACTAATCGCATTGTAATGTAGTGCTTGGTGAAAGAAACCCTTATTTATAATGCTTTATTGTATAATTGTATTGTTATGTGAAATATTTCAAGATCACGTCAATCTTAACCCTATTACGGTTTCTCAAAGCCTATTTATATAAATAACCTCTTTAGCGAGGGGATGAATTAATACAGAAATTTTGAAAAAATTCATATTTGAATTGATTTTCACCACACCAAAGAGTACCAGGTTTAGTGCGAATGATGTTTTGAGATGGTTCGCTGCCAATTGAATTATTTTTTTTATCAGGAATTGAAGTCTAAATTCTGCCAGATGGAGCAGATTGCACTGCGTCGTCTTCATCACTTGTAGATTTTTCAAGATTCACTAAATTGTTTACTTTTAGGTCGCTCACTGTTTCATCATTGTTTTCTGCAAATTCAGAAATATCTATATGTAATTCTTCATTGGAATCCTCAATGTTCTCTAGATCTTCTAGATCTTCATCTGCTTCAAATTGAAATTCCTGCAGAATTAAATTTGCAATAGCTCTTTCCGCAGCCTGCCTTGTTGGCATAACAACTAAAAATTTATAAAAACTTAGCATTTAAAAACTAAAAAATGAATTTAATAGTGACAATATACATGTATTTTTTGCTTCAAATTAAATATATATTTATTTAAATGTACATGAATGCATAGCATTAGGGTGTTTCAAGTATAGCACTAATTTTAATTACAAGCAACCATCCTAAAACAAAAGTTTAAAGTGGATTTAGCCTAATGATGTTTTTGAAGAATCTTAATAAGTAAAATTAAGCTAGCTTCCATAATTTGCAGACAAGAAGTACTTTAAAAATGTGAAAAAGTCACAATAAATCAGATGTTTCATAATCGATTTGCGTTAAAAATCCTACCCTAGTTGTTCTTGGGGTAACAGAATTACCCCAAATTTAGTTTAACCGTTAAGTTAAGCTTACCTTAACGGCAGTGTCCGACGGGATTAGCTGAACCTTAAATTTTATTTGCTTACGACGCTCGCGCCAACCATTCCAACTGATTTAGTCGAAATTATAATTGTAAACTTCACGAGTCTTTGTATGCTTGCCTGTATTTTCAATTGGTAACAGACATTTAAAATTTTCGTAAAACCAATAAAACAGTATACTAAGTACACTAGCTGAATCATTGCATTATATTTTATATATTTATATTTTACGTTCATAAAATTTTGAAGTAATGTTTAAAATAAAAAATAAAAAAAATTAAGCGTTGGAATTAAAAAATGCAATTAATTGTCTTTTACAAGTTCCATTTCGATTATTTTCAGCAGATGTATTACAATAATCATGATTTTCTCCAACTCGCATGAATTCGCAAAACTTGATCAAAAAACTCTGAAAAGAAGTCATTAATACAAGGTGCCCATTTAAAAACGGTACTTTTTGCCATACAGATTTTGCAGCGACAGCATGTCAAAAATTTACAACGAGGTAAAATTGAAAACAGACATACCTCAGGAAGATCTTTTAGTGAAATGTGATAAACAGCAGCCGTCACTCATGTGTTATGGTTCAGTATCATACCATGGTAAGACAGAATTACGATTCATAGAGGGTTTTGCTCCCGGACAGGATGACATTCCTCGCTATAAAAGGAAAAAGAAAACAGTGAATCAGCATATTTATAGAGATGAGATGTGCCCTGCCATGTTGATATTGAGGCAGTAATGAATGGACAGGAATGGACGTGGCAGCAAGACGGTGCCAAGGCACACACCGGCAAGGACACTGTTGCATGGTTGCAGACGAACACAACAGACTTCATTCAACCTCATCAATGGCCAGCAAAAAGTCCCGATCTGAATGTGTTAGATTATTGTGTGTGGGGCTTACTTCTCGCTGAATTGCAGTCCAAACGTAGCAGCATCAATTCCTTAAATGAAATTAGAGTGTCTGCCTGAAGCATGGAATTCTATCCCCATGGATATCATCCGCAGAGCTGTGGAAGGTTGGATACCACGTCTTCGAAAGTGCGTAGAGGACAATGGAGGCCACTTCGAATATTTTCAATGACTTTCATGTGTTAATAAATGTGTTCATTAATGTTTTGATAAATATTAATAGGTATATGATTCTTAGTTTTTTCTTTCAAAAAGTACCGTTTTTAAGTGGGCACACTGTACTCAGACTCGAATGAAAGTCCCTTGAAAAATTAAATTATTTTAAAATTTCACTTGCTTTATCAACTGCAAATAATGTTTAGCGATAAAAAACTACGAAATTTGAAAAGATGTTGACGAATTCGGAATAGTCCTATTGTTCAAAAAAATATTCGAGCCTGAATCCTAAATATTTGAACTCGGTCCGAGTAACTCGAATTCAATTCGGAAAGTTTGAGTACGACTATATTGTTGGTCGGTTGGCCACTAGCGTTGAATTAGCAAATGAAATCCACTGGCACTATTTTTACGAGTGTACATTAACAAATATAGTTGGCCAACCGGCTACGCGAGTTTGAATTAGCTAATACATTCCAACCGGCGGTTTCAGTTAATCCTTCTTAAGTAGACTTGGCCAACCAGCGCCGTGCGTGCAATTAGCAAATACGCTCAATGAAGTTAATTGCCCCCATCGAGGGACGTTACGCCGCCTAACAAATCACTGCGAATTGCATCTGAGAGCGCACACAAGACCCGACCGTTCTCGACGAGAGCAGACATAACTGATATATAATAATAATAATAATAATAATAAGCATCCTTAACCGCGCAATGTGTAGATTTTGAATTTCCTCAACAGCGTGATGTATTTTGTGTTAGCTTCAACAGTTGGATGTATAAATTATGACAGTATGATTTTTAAAATTTTTTTAGTGATATATAAGTGTAAAATTCGTCTGTTTTGTTTATAAATTTAGTATTCATTTATCATGCATGCCGTAGTTTTACAAATTCACAACTTTTCTTACCCTACTTTAATAAGTGTGCAGCCTTTCTTAATAAATCGTACCCATTTCTATGATCCTTTGTTTCAAAAAAGTATTGGCTTACAAAAGATGTAGTCCATATCAAATAGTATTATATTATTAACTTATACGTAAATTTTGAATTAAAAATGAATGAAAGTGGTGCCAAAGCGATATCTTAAATATTCGACGAGCACTGCAGCATTTCTTATTAGCATAGCGACCCTATTTCAGTTTTCTACTCTTTCAAAGAAGTCCTAGCCTAAAAAACCGCAGTAGGCTTTAGCAATATTACCATATTATTTCAGTACTAGATCTAGTTTTTGGATTGCAAACGAATAAAATTGGTCCGAAAGCAATATCTTCAATATTGATAGAGCAATGTAGCATTTCTTGGTAGAGTCGCCCTACTTGAGCCTGGGCTTGTTTTGAAGAAGTCCTAATTTGAAAAGGCAGTAGTCCTTATCTAAAATGATTATATTATTACTTTTCTAGATCAAATTTTGATTTAAAAATGAATGAAAGTACTCCAAAAGCTATATCTTCAATATTCTTTAAAAACGAATGAAACTGGTCCGAAAGTGATATCTTGAATATCCATAGAGTTTCTAACATATCTGAAAATCCTCTACATACTTTTTAAAGGTTCTATAAAAAGCCAGAATAAATTTTCGATACTTTCGTAAATTTTCATGCTGATTAATGTGATCGCGTAATCTTATAATGTTTTTTTACAAACAAGACTGTACTATGGGCAAAATACATCCCGCTGTCAAAAATTAGCCTTAACCGTGCTATGTAGAAATCCCATAGTACATTGCGCTGTTTAGGATAATAATAAGTCTTCAATAGCTTTATTTTTGTTTATGTAATGCCAGTACATTTGCTGCACATGCTTACAAATTGGAAAAAAATATATATGTACAATATTTACAGGCATATATACATACACATATTTACAAAAATTGAACAGCCCATACTAAAATACAGACATATAAAATAAACAAGTTAAAAAGTTAAAATATTTACATATAGAAAAATTGAAAAAATTAAAATAACTTAAATTTGCTGCTACAATTTCCTCCAATTATTATTATTAATAATAATAATAGTAGTATTGACCCTATGTATTCCTATGTGAATGATATGAATGCTATGTATATCAAAGACAAATAATATTGGCGCTATGTATTCCTTAATAATTAATAGTGATTTTTTTAAATTGTACTAGATACTGTTGTTTTATTTTGTTAACTTATTAGGTACCAGCATCTATCATACTTTCAATATATATAATTTAATTAAACAACTATTTTAGAAAGGTAAATTTATATTTTGGGCGTATTTGACTAGATAATAAAATGGGATTACAGAAATTTACAAGCAGAATAAATTTTAATATACAATGTCTTCCGCCTCTTCTTCATTTTCCTCAACTTCTGTCATCGGTTCTTCATTGATTAGAACATTTCATTATTATTCCGCAATTCTAGAAAAATTGTCTTTGTTAATGTGCATTTTTAGCTCGGAAGATACATTTGTTTGCTTAATATGTGTTCCCCACATCTTTCGGATGGAATAGGCATTGAAGTACTACTTTAAATTAGGCGCAAGTGCCCACACTACTTCATTTAAGAATTTCAAAATTGCGATTTTTTACTGAAGGACAAATATATTTCGACTTTTGACTAAATTCTTTTTCATATTGCTCCTGTAGTTTAATCAACAAAGAATATTAATCTTCTTTGACTTTTATCCGTACTGTGTAAAAATGCCTCGTTTTGTGTTCATTGCACTCTACTATTCTTCCTTCCTTTAATTCCAATAGTTGTTCTGATAGTAATCTAAGAATAGGCCCAGGTCATCTCGTGTTTAATCTTGCAATTAAAATAACAAATTTAAGGCTTTTGCTGCTAAAATTTTAAATATTCGCGTTTTAATTTTGCAATGACAGATTTAGCAACTGCTGTGCTCGGCACTTTCTTAAACATTTCAGTTTTTTAATGCGTTTTTCTTTTTTTATTGTTTTATGAAAAAAATTCCGATCATCGTAATTGTGTTTTCACATACTTTTGCATTTATTCCTACATCAGGATGAAATTGGTCTACATACTCAACAAATGATGATATAAATGTGAGCACGTGCAGCATAGTGGCTGCACAATTATTCTAATTTTTTAGATATCATGCCCGCAGACAACTAAGTTCTCAGGTTCCTCAAAGCATTTTGTTTGGTAGCATACTTGTTTTAGCAAATTGTGGTGGTGAGACAAGTACCGCTTGATATTCAATTGAGAAGAACAACCCATTTTTAAAATATTCTCCTTTTGTTTATTAAAGCCATCCATGTATTTATGATACTCATTAGATGCACTGGAATTTAACATGTTGCTTAGAGCAGTTGAGTGCAAATCTTTCTCTACTAAAGATCTATAAGCTCGACGTACAGTGTGGTCTTTTGAATGTCTTTGCTTATTTTTAAATCTCAGTAAGCATTGCTGACATTCATGTACATCTCTCTGGCCGATGTTTGTGCGATAATACGATAGTAAATAAACATTAGTTAAAGATTTGTGCTGTAGCAACAACTCACAGACAAAAATCGAATATAATCTGCTTACTTAGAAAATACTCCTTTAAAATACTGCATCAAAATTGCAAGATTTGAATGTGTGATTAAGCGATTGGCTCAATGTATATTGAAATTGGCGCTATGTATGCTTATCCTACAAAACTAGCGTACATAGCGCCAAATAGTTAGGGAACCTGAGTATTGAACAATCTTTGAAATTTACAATTAATTACACACCAATGGCAACAAAACAAATGTTTATATAACACCCGTGTTTTTGCAATGTAGATCAGTTTAGGGGCAAGCAGGAAATTAAGAAAATTGAAAATTGCCGACCTTTATGTCAAAACCTGGTGAATGAAATAAGAGCAAGAACGAATATTGAAAAATAATGATAAAATACACTGTCACCAATCAACAACAAATACAGATATAAGACATTACTATCAATCGTGAAAAGGTGCCGGCAATTTAAGAAAAACATCCCAATCAATTTCCAAAAATATTTAGACAATTATTTAATATCCTGAATTGAAAAATATCAATTGGGAATGCCAGTAGTGGGAAATTAAGAAGTATTTCCAAGTGAAAAGGTAAAAGGAAATGACAAATTTCAGAAAATTGAGCTTCTACACAAGCAAATAGTTCGCAGGTTAAGCAATTTTCCGTACCTTCCGGCGATTAAGCCGATTTTCCGGGCCCAAAATATTGCCTAAAATTTTAGGCTTATTGTCCGGGTGCATCGTTAATCCATATTTTCCAAGTCATTACCACAGTCAATACCGGCTTTATTTAGTAAACATGTTTACAAGAACAAAAATATGAATTTACAGCTTGCAACTAAAACACACAAAAAGGCTTATAAAATTTTACAAATATAACTTTGCACAAAAACACCTTGATGAGAGGTGTCCTAACTGGTGCTTAAGATGCCTTAGGAGACGTGATTGACTCAATACAGTATCTAATTACTGACGAAATATTGTGCTTATTGACGTCTCGAAAACTATGGGGTAAGCGGACGGGACATTCGAAGGTGCAATTGCAGGATACGGCCTTGCTTTTGTATAATGAAGTTGTTAATAAAAATAGCGTTTGGCTTGGACTTATCATATGCGATTTGTTGGTTGAAATAATTGCATAGACGCAACGCAAGTCGTGGCCTTATATTAACGTTTGTGTGTATGGGGCTAATTTGAAACCGGATATCCTTAAGCTTGCGCAGAAGGCGGGCGAAAAAGGGCGAGGAGTCCCTAAGAAAATACGATATATAAATGTCTGAAAGCAAGTTTCTGTCGTAGAATATTTATTATTATGTAGGAGTATTCGGCTAGAGGAAAACTTGACCGTGTGAGGCTGCTCAAGAGCGGCGATGTCACCCAGCAGGCGCGTCTGCGACCAGAGCTGTATGGCTTCCAGGTTAGGGAGACGAATCACCCTTCCTGGAAGTCCCCGTACAGAAGTTGCGTTGAGTGCCTTAGCCTTGCCATAAAAGGAAATCTTGCGACTTCCGACAAAGCTAAGGCACTGGGTGTTGTCTAACAGGAACCTATCGTAATCAATAATATTATTATTATTTGTATTCAGCCGCACACCAAGTATGTTGACAACCTGATGGTTACCAACAAAAGGAGTTCTCCAGTATTGGGCACGATTATGACCAGTAAAGAAGGACTTAGATGTATTCACTTGTTCATTTGACACTGCCCTATACTTATTTAAAGTTGAGAGAATATGCTCAATACTTTCCTGAGAAGTGATCATGAGTGTTACTTCGTCAGCAAAAACCAGGGTTTTACACAGATACCCGCGCGGCCCTACTTGAAGGCGTAAGCCTTTGATGTTGTTGTTGTTGTTGCGGATCTCATTCAATAGAGGTTCGATCGCAATGTTGAATAGGATGCAAGACAAGGGGTAACCCTGTCGTACACCCTGACCTAGCTGGATAGCATTGGTTAGGTAACCATTTATTGAGATATATGAACGGTTATTATACGAGGGGTTTTATTTTAAGAGGCGGAAAGTTCATAATTTCTAATACCTTAAAAAGGTATTCGTGGCTGAGGCGGTCGTATGCCCTGCTCAGATCTAACGCGATAAGACCAAAGTCTTTCTTAGTAATTTTCGCGACTTCTATTACGTCCCTAGCTGTTTGTATATTCATATAACCTTTTCGACCTTTTATGCATCCGGTCCATATTGAGCATAGAGATTGGTCTCCAAGAGGAGATGTGAGTTAAACCTTTTCCCTGTATAGGGATGAGTTTAATAATTGCATCTGATATGTTATCGTGTATAGAGCCCTTCGAGAGAACACTGTTGATTAAAAGTAAGAAAGGCTTAACAACTAATTTACTATAGCGTTTATAAAAGTTTGAATTAATCCCGTCCAATCCTGGAGAACTCTTCAAGTTAGAAATCGCATCAAGGATGTCTCCCTCCCCCAGGTGTTGGTTCAAAAGAGAGAAGTCCTCTTGACTGATGGCGGTGGCGTCTAATCTTGTAACGGGTCGGGTTTCCTCATAGACGTATGTATGGGCGAAGTGGCTGTGGGAAATTTTTAATTTATCTTCGGTCTTATAAGACAAGTTACTGTCTGTGTCGATGAGGGCGGCAATGTTGGTTTTCGCTAAGCCGTTCTTGAAACTTTTAATTCGGCGAGGGTTGCCCTCATTGATCTCGTAATTTATGTTCTTGATGTATTCAACCTGAATATCAGCTAGGCATTGATATTCAGCGTTGATTTGAGAGATGATGGTCGCCTCTATAGAACAGTAGAATTCAATTTTTGGATTGTCTCGGATCAGTTGCAAGTAGTTATGCAATTTATTAAGGGTCCTACGATGGTCAGTGGCTAACAAGCTCTGCTTATGAATTAGTATATTACGTATTTGTTCCTTAGTATGGGTCAAATCCTGCTGTATGTTGTCTGTTATAATGCACAAAATTATTAGATAGTATGGTTATTATTTCCCTATTGCAGGAGTCAGGTTGTTCGAGCTTAGACGCCAGATGCCGGAACCAGGTGTCTTCAACAGCTTGACCTTAGTGATCAAAGGCCTGTGATCCGAAATATTCAGATCGAGAACTACACTGCTGACAAGCTGTACATTACTGATAAGAGTTACATTTAAAAGAAAAAGATGAGTTATGAGCAGAATCAACTAATGCGAAAGGGTTGAGCAAATATTTTTTAAAATGATTCCAGCGCAAAACCGTTATGTTATTTGTCGTGGTTGAATTGGCAAGATAGTTGAAGTTTGAGTCTCCCCCATGATGACAACCCGTGGATGATATCTAGTGACAAAATCATTAACACTGCTAATACTTTCTTTATATTCCAATCTACTAAGGTAGTATATAAGTAGTTTATATACATGTTATTATCGTGGTCCCTAAGTATTTGTTAGTTATTGTCCAAGTGGCCAGCTTCTATTTCTAAAGAGTTTGATATAAGAGTTAATAAAGCCACCTTTAGAGTGACCTGCCCTAGGCTGAAAAGTTGTAACATAGTTATAGTGTTTAAACAGGGAATGACTGTCATCAGGTAGGGACTCAAGTTTCGTTTCTTGCAAGAAAGCAACATCGACCTTATGTCGTTTAAAGTCAGTAAGTAAAGTATTAAGTTTATTAATTAAATTTAAACCGTTAACAAGTTACAATAGTCTCCATATTGACCGCTTAAGACAAGAGACAAAAAGAAAGACAGGTAAAAAAGACGGAGGAGGTGTAACCAGTAATGCGCAATCTAGGTCGGGTTAGCTCCCGGCGGCTTGCCTCTGGGTTTTGGAGCAGTCGGCTGGGGTGTGGGGATGGCTAACTGGGGTACTGCGATGTTGATGTTGGTTTTGCGGATGGCTTTCTTGACACTGTCGACTGTATGGGACTTGAACATGTCCCATACAAGAAGACACTTTGTCTTCAGGAATCCACCAGGCCGTCTTGACAAGACATCTGTCGTCCATTTCAGGCAACTTTCATCGTCCATCCATCCTTTCTGTTTGACATGCACAATGACGCTGGGGAACTTCTCTTTTTTGGGAAAGTTTTTCTTTAAAAAATGACAATTGGCGGCAGTTTTGTTCTATCAGCAAGGCAAGCCAAAAAGACTGTAAATCTCTGTTTCTCGTGGCCAGTAGTCTACCCAGACAGTTTTCTCACCTTTGTTATTAACTGTTCTGTTGCCAACCATGTTGAAATAGACGTCCATGTTCCCGATCATCTGCAGTGTTTTTCTCGATCTCTGATGATGAAACATTGGAAACTTAGAATCTTGTTTCTTTTTCCAGTCTCGAACTTGCTTTTCATCGACCCCATAAAGTCTAGCAGCGTTCATGTTGTTCGTCTTTATTGCTAATTTGACCAAATTGAGCTTAAAGGCAGCATCGTAACGCATTCTTTTCTTGGCTGGGTGTGTAGACATTTTTGCTGTTGAAGTATCGTGTTTGCTGTATAAACTAAGTAATTATTCAGGCCTGAATTAGTTATTTGTGTCCTATTGTCTTGCACATGCACATATGCAATCGTTAATTTGGCAAGGCCATTGAACGAACTAATTATAATTCACTCACACAACTTGTACTCGCTAATTATACCATGATCAAAGGTTCTGTCATCAAATCAAATGAACTGAACTTATTTTATAGAAATCATTAAAGTTTTAATAATGTATTATGATACAACATTGAGACAGAATGTGTAACATTGTAAATATGATAAGACATCATTTCAATATACAGTTTTCATTTTAAGCTTTACTGGTAACCCCGACACCATGTCCCAGTATAACCATCGCACATACTTGAGAACCATAAAATAATTTTCCTGAAATTACAATTGAAAAAATCATCGTCATGATTTCACATTTTGGGGTCGGTTTAAATTCCTGTTTGTTCAGGTCAGAAATCACCCTCTGCTTATTGGAAGTGTAAGTCTAATCGCCGGGAGGTATGGTATTATAAAGGAAAACCGCCACGTTACTTTTAAACACTTAAAAATTACCACATGTAATAAAATGGTCATTTAATTTAATATTGAAAAACGACGTTCGTTGACTAAGAAATGGGAAATATATTTTATTAATGAAATACATTATAATTCTTAAGTTCAGTATATTAGAAATTTGCAAGCTCTATTCACTAAACACAAACAATATTTAACAAATTTTAAATATGTCTAGCGGTCCGTTCGGACGGTCCAGCTGCACTGTTGACTGTTCAATGTTTTGAAATTCCCCAAGTAGCAGCATACCTTCAACATTAAATTGTACGAAAAAGTTTCATCGACACCACGACACCATCCATAGATCTTCCATTTTTGGAGTGATTTAAATTTCGAATTAATAGATGAGATAGGCATCTAAGTAAGTTTAATATTAATAATGAAATGTAATGAAACTAAAAAATTTTTATAGAAATGTTATATACTTCTAATAAACCAGGCATGTTATCTTATATTAGAATAATTCTTAATATATTCTTAATACAATACAAACACTATATAACTAACACTAAGTCAGATTGTGGTGAAAAGCTTCCTAAAGGTACGGCCAATGGCTTACCATTAGACTTAAGTAAAATTGAAACAGTGAGTGCAAATTACGAATTAACTTACTTATAATGCACATGATTTTTCTGTTTATTAAAGTTGAAAGATAATTTTGAAACATAAAAGAAAAAAGTTCGCTAATTTTTTCTTACCTATGTACTGAAAGCTTACGAGTATTTCTGGCACTGAAGAAAAACGACATCTTGATGAAATTTTGCGATTTCAGGGAAAGAAGAAGTGGACCTAGGTTTTCGGAAACTGACAGGGGCGGTCGAGAAAAAATTGATGGGGAGATATAAACCAATAAAATTTCGCAATTCTCCCCATATTTTCTGACAACGGGAAACATAATTTAATATACTAAAAAGATATGTGCTACATAATGTATATAAAGGAGCACATAACATAGGATCAAATTATATGTAAATTCACCCTTTATTTTTTGAATTTACCTGTTTTCCTTGTTTTCCCATTTGTGGGGTTCAAATCAACGTGTCATTATCAATTGCATCCAAACACTTTAAAAAGCATTACATACTTTTGTATACCACTCACGGTTTAGTGTATAATACAATTTATAACATGCCCAACATGTTTTTGAAACTGCTAGCAGTTTTGTACTGAATGATCCACAAAATACAAACACACATAAAAGGCTAGTAGCAGTTAAATAGCATTTTATTGAATCAGAAGAATGCAGCATTTACCTATAAATATGTACGATTAAACTGATGCTATTTACAAATTTCAAGTAGTTTTAAATGACTCTTGCTGCACGATCAACAGTTTTGGTATTCAAATAAGTTTCATCTGGCACAGATCTTGAATGCTATTAAAATTCCCACAATTTTAGTCGCTCGTTCTGTTAACATTGCCGTTTTCGTTACAACCGCATTCCGCCAAATTGCTGGGATAAATCTGCCTTCCTGGTGTTCAGATTTCCACAATATCTTGCACTCTGTGGGCAAACTTCTGAAATGATCCCCTTTAGTATGAATAAAGACCTATTCTTTTTCTTTGTGATGAAAAAACTCCTTAGTAATATTTCTCTTCGCAAGTGCCTTTAAATTGCTTTTTACTCTCGCACTGATTTCATGCGAGTGGACTTTTAAGATGTGACGATTTTTGTAATATGAAATCATCATTTCATATATGTTGTTGGATACCAGCAAATGCGTTTCACCATATTTAAGGAATTCCTTGT
>CABFPE010000051.1:2136889-2154278 GCA_900660155.1 Hofstenia miamia | reverse complement strand
CTTTAATTCTGTGATGAAAGCATGTTTCAAAAGCAGAAATACAATTGTGGCAGAGTTTTTCGTGAGTGATGGAGGTTTGAAATTTATGCTTTAGCAATTGATGGCCGTGTTATGTCGCCAATATACACAACTTTCTTGTTAGACTGAAATATTTAAATATATATAAATACATATATATAACTAAAACAGGGCACTAACTTTCTCTAATGCCAGCATACACCGAGACATAGCACAGGCTATGCGGCAAATATTGTTGCTGGTGGCCAAATCATTGCCACCCCACTGGACTAGCACCAGAGAAAAACCTTTAACGGAATTCTAGGTAAATACTTTTATGTATGTTCAAGATAAATTAAAAACTTACACAGAGTTCACTAAATGTCTTCTTGTAAGTGTACCGGTCGTACACTAGCTTGCCCCCTGGTTGCTTAAAAATTACAACATCGGTTCCAAAGAATTCTCTGGCCCTATTAATGTGGCTTGTACCAATAATAGCAGTAGTCATTACTAAAATGCAAAAATTTAAAACGCATTGAATTGAATTAGATTCTATTAATAACACTATACCATTTTCCGTCCAATAATGACATTTTTGCAATCAATAGTGACATTTTTGTAATCAATAGTGACATTTTGCAATGAATATTTTAGAAATCATGAAAATCATAATACTAACACAGTAATCATCAGAATGACGTAATAAGTCTTGACATGTTCTCTGACGTCATTAGAATAGTTGCCATGGTAACAGTTTGTTTATAAACTAGAGTCCGTTGATTTACAATAACGCCGAAATTTATTGGAAATTCCCAAAACCTAATTGTTGTGAAAAATGATATCAATTTTTGCTCACTCACCCATGGATCAATGTTTGCAAGTATTTGCCATTAATTTAGTGACGTTAGAGAATGATTTGTGANCAGTCAGAAGAAATTTCTTTCAATTATGAATCATTTTCCAAATTGACCAGTGTCAAACATCCCGCTATTGGATATTCGTGAGTTAAAAACTACAAGAAATGCAATGAATACACTCTAACTAACTCACATGAAAACAATTCAAGGCACACATACTAACCTCCATTGCAAGCAATATTGGGGAATATAAACGTGGGGAGTCCACCCCTACTATAAAATGGAGAGTCCACTCCTACTATAAACGTGGGGAGTCCACCCCTACAACGACTTTCATCCCTCTACTCTACAAGATGGCGCCTGATGACCACCTTGATGTCGAGAGACATTCTTTGATGATTCTTTAAATGACAAGTGGTTTTGCCATCTACCCTCCTTAATTCTGTCATCCGCCTGTGAACAAAGTCGCAAACGTGGTGCTTTTTAATCAACCCTTGTAAAATTGGCAACGCCTTAGCAATGGATGGCCGCGTTATGTCGCCAATATACACAACTTTCTTGTTAGACTGAAATATTTAAATAATAATAAAAATAATATAAATACATATATATAACTAAAACAGGGCACTAACTTTCTCTAATGCCAGCATACACCGAGACATAGCACAGGCTATGCGGCAAATATTGTCGCTGGTGGCCAAATCATTGCCACCCCACTGGACTACTACCAGAGAAAAACCTTTAACAGAATTCTAGGTAAATACATTTATGTATGTTCAAGATAAATTAAAAACTTACACAGAGTTCACTAAAAGTCTTTTTGTAAGTGTACCGGTCGTACACTAGCTTGCCTCCTGGTTGCTTAAAAATCACAACATCGGTACCAAAGAATTCTCTGGCCCGATTAATGTGACTCGTTCCAATAATAGCAGTAGACATTACTAAAATGCAAAAATTTAAAACGCATTGAATTGAATTAGATTCTATTAATAACAATATGCTATTTTCCGTCTAATAACATTTTTGCAATCAATAGTGACATTTTTGCAATCAATAATATGCGCAATGAATATTTTAGAAATCATGAAAATCATAATAATAACACAGTACGTCATCAGAATGACGTAAGAAGTCTTGACATGTTATTTGACGTCATTAGTATAGTTGCCATGGTAACAGTTTGTTTATAAACTAGATTCCGTTGATCGACAATAACGCCGTGGTTTTTACTGAATTATTCTATAATTATATAACAATAATACAAATCCCAAATTTAATTTTTGTTTAGGCAGATGAAGAAGTCATCTCAATACCATACGGAATTCTTCTCACCACTGAGTACGCTGAAGCCTCCAATCTTGGTAATATTTTTGTAATACTTGGGTAGATTTTATTTACTTGAATGTTAATTTGGAGTTATTTTCTTTGATACATACATTCCATTTTTGCGATTAGAATTGCAATCAGTTTTGACCATGTTATTAAGTTTTACAAATTCATTTAACAGAAACTAGAATAGATTTAACCGATTGGTTTAACAGAATTACTAGATTTTGTTGAATAACAGAAAAGAAAGGCAAAATGATATTTTATAATGCCCAAATTCTCACATGAATACCATTTCATCTCAAATGGGTTTTGCGATTTTCTGAGAAAATGATGCTTTTGAAAACATTCGTTTAACATTAACGGGCGATGGTAGAAGAGTACTAATTGTGTCACTTTACTAGCTAACAATTTGCTTAATTATATCATTATCATTAATAAAAGGGTAGTTATATAGTTTTCAAACCAAAGTGTTAACAGATCTGTTAAATAGATTGTAAATATGACGATCACAATAGATACAGGTAATACGGAGTTAGAACAGACCGCGAATTTCAAGGCCGGAGACGGTAGTTGGCCAGCGACAGCTCGCAGCTTGACATACGGGTCAAATCATGTGACCCTGAAATTACAAATTGCTGTTAAACTTAATTTCACTTTGAAAATAATGCAGCAATAAATTCTTGTATACCTCAAGGGATGCATGGCATTTTGCTGCGCAGTAATAATATTTCTGCAAACAAAGATCAACATCATAATATCATAATGTTGGTAATGATAATCATGAGTCATGAACAATAGATCACTGACCCATGTTCATTTCGGCGACACCTAATACCGGCGGCCGGCTGGTTTTCGGCCTATTCCTCGTTGATAAATTTTATTTGCATTGTATGCTATGCTTATTTTTTGCATGCATATATTTGAATATGCACATGTTATTTATTGCGGTGGTTTGTTTTTTTCTGTTTTTCTTTATGGTGGAAAGTTTTTTACAAGACCTGTACTGCGCGTTTCTTTAGATTAATAGCGCCATCAGATTGCAAATCGGCTAGAGAACATGATATTGCAGATTTTGTAGCCCGCATCATCAGCGGATTCGTCAAAAATAATATTTATGGGCTGACCAGTAACAATGTCTGATTTTCAACGAGAGAAACGTCATCAATATATGGATATAACTGTTGCGCCGATGGGAGGGCACCGCCACCTTTGACGTGTTCCTTGAAGAATTATTTTGTAGCTCGATGATTAACCGTATGAAGGCAACATTATTGGAGATAAGCAGCTTAACATAATCAGTGATAAATTCTATTTTGTGGAATATCGCCGGATTTGTAAAATAGAAATCATGAGTGTTTACTGAGGCCATTGTTACAAGGATGAGGTGCACTGTAGTTAAGATACTTAATCAGTACTATATAAATTTCACGTGGCTTTATAAGTTTAAATATTTGGAGTTCATTTTTCAAGGCGTCCGCATTGACTAAGGCAAATTTATCCTTCGTTAACAGTTTTGCAATCCATCTGTAGAAATAGTTCCACAATTTCCGAGACTGAGTAATATTAGTGATGATGATGAAGAAAACAACAATTATGGATTTAAAGTCATCCAACTTTGTGCAAATGTTATTGTTGAGTTAAACAACATTTCCTCAAACTGGAAGCAATTACAAAACTTGGTATTTTGATGAGATCTTCTAAAATAATTTTCTATTTAAATCTGCACATCCTGGATTTGTTGAACTAAACATTTTGAATGATACGTAGCTCTTGAGGCACATACTAGAGATTGACATCGTAGTACTCAATTTTGGATCGGTTTCGAGTACAAAGCGTAGATTGATTGTTCAAAAAAGTTACTGATGTTAATCACTACTTGATTTGATAAAGACCCAAGAATTTAAGTAATACCAATGAATTGCTTTTTACCCTATTAGAAAATCATTTCGAATCAAAGTCAACGTTTCGGGGCCTGTTTAGCTCATTGTCACTATCACACGCGTCTTCATTAAGTTTTGCAATGCAAAGAACGCTTCTACACACTGCGGTATATTGATAACGGTAAACTTATTAGATGATGGTTTTGATCCGTGCTTGATCGCTGGATTAATATAATTGCAAGTTTTTCGTCAGAAAAGGGGTATCGTTGAAATATGTTGCTTCTTTGGATGACAGCCTTTGTTATAGAAAGCGGTTCATGGACTCCCCTATTTTAACCTTAACCCTAATTGTACCGGGATTTTTTCAATATCTGTGATGTTTTCGCCAAATAATTTCTAAACGCTTATAACTCACGAATTAATGAAGCAGATATTATATTTTAGTAGTCTTTGAATGGAGATATTTAAAATCTGAAGATTCAAAAAGAAGGAGANAACGTCATCAATATATGGATATAACTGTTGCGCCGATGGGAGGGCACCGCCACCTTTGACGTGTTCCTTGAAGAATTATTTTGTAGCTCGATGATTAACCGTATGAAGGCAACATTATTGGAGATAAGCAGCTTAACATAATCAGTGATAAATTCTATTTTGTGGAATATCGCCGGATTTGTAAAATAGAAATCATGAGTGTTTACTGAGGCCATTGTTACAAGGATGAGGTGCACTGTAGTTAAGATACTTAATCAGTACTATATAAATTTCACGTGGCTTTATAAGTTTAAATATTTGGAGTTCATTTTTCAAGGCGTCCGCATTGACTAAGGCAAATTTATCCTTCGTTAACAGTTTTGCAATCCATCTGTAGAAATAGTTCCACAATTTCCGAGACTGAGTAATATTAGTGATGATGATGAAGAAAACAACAATTATGGATTTAAAGTCATCCAACTTTGTGCAAATGTTATTGTTGAGTTAAACAACATTTCCTCAAACTGGAAGCAATTACAAAACTTGGTATTTTGATGAGATCTTCTAAAATAATTTTCTATTTAAATCTGCACATCCTGGATTTGTTGAACTAAACATTTTGAATGATACGTAGCTCTTGAGGCACATACTAGAGATTGACATCGTAGTACTCAATTTTGGATCGGTTTCGAGTACAAAGCGTAGATTGATTGTTCAAAAAAGTTACTGATGTTAATCACTACTTGATTTGATAAAGACCCAAGAATTTAAGTAATACCAATGAATTGCTTTTTACCCTATTAGAAAATCATTTCGAATCAAAGTCAACGTTTCGGGGCCTGTTTAGCTCATTGTCACTATCACACGCGTCTTCATTAAGTTTTGCAATGCAAAGAACGCTTCTACACACTGCGGTATATTGATAACGGTAAACTTATTAGATGATGGTTTTGATCCGTGCTTGATCGCTGGATTAATATAATTGCAAGTTTTTCGTCAGAAAAGGGGTATCGTTGAAATATGTTGCTTCTTTGGATGACAGCCTTTGTTATAGAAAGCGGTTCATGGACTCCCCTATTTTAACCTTAACCCTAATTGTACCGGGATTTTTTCAATATCTGTGATGTTTTCGCCAAATAATTTCTAAACGCTTATAACTCACGAATTAATGAAGCAGATATTATATTTTAGTAGTCTTTGAATGGAGATATTTAAAATCTGAAGATTCAAAAAGAAGGAGAATTGTCTTCTCTTTCTTTTCATACTAAGTTCGCGAACTGGCTGTCCCGTCAAGGCGCACCCGGTTGGGACTCACATAGCTTATATTCAGGAAAAAAAAATTGCAAGTTTGTTGTGAGCATTATTCAGCCTCATTATTTGAACACTAGGTATGGAAAAATATTGAATATTTTTTAAAAATAGTATTTCTCATTGAAAGAAATTCTTAATTTCATGTGCTTCCGGCACAAGAATATGTTATTGCATGAGCAAGCCAACAGGCTGGGATAAATTCTTAAAAAATGCGGAGAAATCGGTTTTTTAATTTTCAAACAGTTTTCTCCAAGCATATTATTAAATTTGGAAATCCTGATGTGGCCACAACAATTGGTGAACGTGCTCGAACATAATGTTAGAAATGTTGTATAAAAGTGTGACTGCAGTACGTGATAAAAATAAAAGAGGAGACCATTATTTATCCAGTGCTGCTGACATATATTGATAGTTTGAGAGTTTTAAGCATTTAAAGTTTAAGGAAAACAAAAAATTTAAAAAGTCCCTAACCAGCTGAAGCTTAAGATCAAGAAGCAGCACCTCTCTATACATACGTGTTTTGGAATTGGGAACATTACACCTCGGTATATAGCTTAGTTCCTTATTGAAATGAGTTTTTTCACGAAATTTATGGAATAATCATTTGTATTAAAATAAAAGTATTTTTTTACTGTTGCCTCATATCGATTATATAATTTTTACAAACCAATTTTAGCCACTCTTTTCAATTTAAAGAAGTCGTTGTTTGAAGAAGTCTCCGCCTTGAAACTCTGCATTTCACTTCTCAATGAACGACACAACGAATGCTCGTTTTGGAAAAGTTATATAGGTTTGGTTAATATTACTTATCACCAAGAAAATTAGATATGAATGTTTACAAAAAAACAAAATAATTTATTTGTATGCGATGATTACAAAATTTTTATTTCTGAAGCTTACAGTTTCAATTGGAGATTCCTGTTTCTAATAACTTTTTTCGCATAACATTCGCACACCTTTTATTGTTTAATTACACGTCGTAAACGCAATGCGACTCAGTGATTGTTTTCAATTTCATTGCTTTTTTAACTCCGACTTTTCCAATCAAGACTTACTATGTTTTAACCAATGCATTTCATAAACATTTGATGTAACTGATTACAAGAGGGGCAATCCAAGACCCCGAACTCTTTGTTGAAGTACTAAATTTTGTTGATAAGTTATTAGCCTAAATGTCAATCAATTATATTTACTTGATTTTGTGTGGTGCTTAAATTACTTTTGGCTAGAATTAAGTTTAATTTGTGAACACTGATCACATATTAATTATATTTTGTATACTAACATTGATGACCAAAAACATGTGTTGAAATCCTTGCAAAGAAAATGATCATCGTTCGCAGAGTGTCACACAGAACGTTGAACGCATATTGCAGAAGCTTGCATGGGAGTGGTTTAAAAAAATAAGCAAGACTTCAGCAAACAAGAAGGCAGTGGATGTAGCAGAAGAGCGCGGATGGTTGTCCTATGTGTAAACTGATAAGCGATTGACTGTAGAAGCGAAGAATTTGACTCACTTATTTCACAGTCTCAAGAATTTTGCACACAATCTCAATGATGCCCTGAGAATGAAGTCTCGTTTCTCTGTTGCAAATGACTGTTTGAGGAACGCGAAATAACAGAATTGGTTGCAATGAATCGTCACTGCATCTTGAATTTTGTTCTATGATTCAGAAACAAAGAGGCAACGTTCTGTGACAGTAAACTTTTACAAAACCAAAAAACCTTTTCAAAGTCACACCAACAAAATGATTAATATAACTTACTTTGATTGCAAAGCAATCTTTTTCGCCATTTGGAACACCTAGGGACTTACAATAAATTTCGCCCACTACATTAGGTGCTTCACCACCTCAGAAATCACATCTAGAGAAAGCGACCTGGGAAAATGTTATTTCGTACCGTGACTATGAATTGACCCACAAAGTTGCGGTAACAAAACCAGATACTTGAACAATCATCATATTCGGCTAATCAAGCCACATGTGAAGCCTAATGAAGGATATCATCATAAATCTGTGAACGCGTTATCAATACAAATGCAGGACAAACTGATCAGATAGAAAAGAATGGCCTGAACCAAGCGTTTGTAGAATGGCAATGCCGCTGAAAGCTGGTATTTGAATGCAAAATGCTTATTTTGAATAATTGTGATTTATTGTTGATAAGGTTTTAGTTTTTTGTTGAATAAGTTTATTGGTCTGCCCCTCGTAGAGTTCCTATTGTATATGTCGAAATCGAAATGTCTTTGTTCAGCAATTTGATCATGAATTTAAATTTCAAAAAGCATTTTTCAAAATAGATGTTTACGTTCAAGTAGTTCACTTGTATCGCGAGCGTCAATTTTTATACAACACCATTCCAGGCGTATCCGTGAATCGTTTTAAGTTTCCTTTTTCATTGCTTTAAAAAGGGCGTTCATCCAGTAACTTTGCAAACTTCTAAATTTAGAATATAAAGACTGTATTCTATGAGTTGTCTCCTCTTTTCGATGTAATTTTTCAATTTCACCCCACAAATCAATTTACCAAATTTGACATAGTAATTTATCAGTAATAGATGCATCTTATTACAGTCTTCAAAATATAACTACGTTTTATTGATTTTCATTATTTTGAATTTTTCTTTAATTTGGGAAGAACTGATGAAATTTTTTCAAACACTATTATGACCGATATTGGCAGAGCCAAAACATAATTCCATAAATTCTTCACAAAATATTCATAAACATTTCATCGATTTTAAGGGCCTGGCGCTGACACCAGGGAAATGAGGTGCAACCAATTAATGGGTTTTCCCTTATTCCGCAACACATATAATCTAAAAATACCAATGTTTCTCATTGTTGTGGATGTTGCAGAGAATTTCCCAAGACCCCGTACACATCTGCGATCTGCTCTCTAAAGTAATTTTTTACATATGTTGGCAAAATTGTATAATTGATTAAAAGAATGTAGTTCACTGGATATTTTTTTAATTTTAAGTAGTAATTTAAATCTTCGTGCAAGAACCGTTAATTTAAATTCCATTGTTACAGCTATACTTTGTCGAGATATAACTATATTTGGCATTGAACTAGTACCGGAAATTTGGGATACTGTACATACCGAAAATGTACTAGTCCCTGTGGTACCTAGAAGAAATCAGTTGCTGACAAACACAAAACGTAGTCGGGAGCAACCATATCAAATGGTTTTGGTCATCGACAAAAAGAGCGACATACCTACAAAAAATGAGATACAGAAATGTTGAAATATTTGTTGTACGAATTTAACTAAAGCAATTTAAAACAGAATGTTAACAAATTGTACATGAATATCAGTTTTGAAAATTCAACACAATCGAAAATTTGGCTCTACCTTAGTCAGAATCTGAATCAGGTTCGGGTACCATGTAATTTACAGAATCAACATCTAACAACACTGCATTAAATAAAAGACAATTTGTCGACTTTTATTGTTACCAGGCGATTTCGTCTTTTCGAATGTAAGAATTTGAGAATGTTGCACGCTCGTTCATTTGAAGCGTTTGAGGGAGCTATTTTAGGCAAATAGGTATTCTGTTTGGCGTTATGAATAAGCTTTTGCAAAGGTCGTTCAAAGCTTGAAACAACTCTAATCAGAATACCTTACTTGACCCTGCAAAAAGCAAACTAAATCGGGTGTTTTGCTAATTAGCACACAAAATGTAACCAAAAAGGCCAACTTATGCGGAAAAATGCTCAAAAATGCCCTCAAATATATTCTTCTCTATATCCAAATTCAACATGATTTTGATTTTATTGATCTTAAATAATTTTTTTGACTTTATTGACTTAAAACAAAAATTTTGACTTTATTTTGACCTATCAAGAGTATCCAAACACCCATACGTGTATAAAAAACATGTCTGGAAGCCTTTTAGAATGATTGGAAGTCAGAGAAAAATTTAGTGTTTTAGGACTTTCTGAATAATTAATGTATGAAACATATGATGTGAAAATAATATAACCCTGAACTATATGGATACAGAGAGTTTCATTTTGAATGCTAAAACTAAAGATATAATTAATGATTTGAAAGCATCTAAAGTAATTTTGATGAAGATCATGAATTATTTAATCAGAAATTTAGAAACATACCTGGGTATTTCAAAATTGAGGTGCCTGAAAGTCTTTATTTAGATGAATATATTGCCTTGAGGAACTGTATGTATTCATATAAAGTTAAAGTAATAAAAGTAAAAATTCTTTAAAAGAGGGTAAAAGATAAAGTTGGTGTCTAACAATTTTACATTCCGAAATAGGAAGCAAAAAATTACTTTGATTAACACAGAAAAGGCATCATTACTTTTAATTTAATAAGAAAAAATTCTGTATGTGTTCCTTTAAACATGTTCAAAAAATAGTGGTAGCGAAAAATCAGATGTGCGACTGTAAAATTAAAAATATCCTTAAAATGCACTTTTTTATATTGAAATCCTATATGGAATCCGCTGTTAGATCACTACCGTAATATTTACAAAGGATGCAGCAATTTGAGCATCGCATTTTGCATGGAAAGCTTGGACAAGTAAATAAAAAGACGAACTGTATGAAATTCTCTGATGATTACGCTTATGATATAGATTGTTCATTGAAACAGTCATATACAAAGTTTTGACTTTTTTGTACTTCTTCAGCACACAATGAATATCTCACTATTCTCAAAAGTCCTCATTATATAACCTACCAAATCTTTAGGAAATCCATGCCTAGTTTTCTTTTACATTGACATCGTAAATTAAAGAGGTCTTAATATTTTTCTTGTTTGTACATTAAAACTAAGGTTATGAAATTTTCAAGAGCCTTACAACATTTTTCACTTTCTTTTCGATTCACTATGTCTCCACACAACAAATGATAGTGACATCTTCCAAGGCTCGACCTAGGGCATTTTCCCATAAATGGACTTATTAATTGAATACTCTGAGATTCAAAATTTATAGGTTTGACCTGTGCATCTCCAATATGACATTTCAGCTGCTCAATATCTTGTAACAAATAACCTTCTTTTAAAAGCTGCCATTTTATGTTTCTTGTAGAGAGCTTCCCCACCCACAATATTTCAATGGAGAAGAGATGTCTTGGAGTGCAAATAATATTACCAGATAAATGTGTGTACCAAAAATTCAAGTCCACTTACAATTCTCAATTTAAGTTTCTTATAATCAAATCCAAACCTTCAATCTTACTAGATGTATATCTTAAACAATGCTTGTTATTGTAAAATAAACGATATATAAATTTTAATTTTACAGATAAAGCTTTCAGCATTTCTGCTAAAGTGTCAATATATTCTTCCTTCTTTACATTTTTTTTAAACTCTTTATTTCTTCTTTGAGGATGTCTACCTCTGACTTCTAAGCAGTTGTTATTAAGTATACAAAGATAATAAAATCTTCCACAATATAAATTCAAATTCTTATTCTACATAGCAATTTTCATTTAATTATAAATTACCATGAAATGTTTAACATTTGGCTGTAAATAATTTGTTAAATATTAATCATTCATGAAATATTAATAATTGTTAATTTTACATGCAACCCAAGGGCGTAGCCAGGGGGAGGGGCAACTGCTCTTTCCATATTCTATATTTAATCTCNAAACTAAGGTTATGAAATTTTCAAGAGCCTTACAACATTTTTCACTTTCTTTTCGATTCACTATGTCTCCACACAACAAATGATAGTGACATCTTCCAAGGCTCGACCTAGGGCATTTTCCCATAAATGGACTTATTAATTGAATACTCTGAGATTCAAAATTTATAGGTTTGACCTGTGCATCTCCAATATGACATTTCAGCTGCTCAATATCTTGTAACAAAGCTGCCATTTTATGTTTCTTGTAGAGAGCTTCCCCACCCACAATATTTCAATGGAGAAGTGATGTCGTGATTTAATTTAATGCTATCAATACTTTCATTCGTTTTATATGTGGGCATATAGGGAGAATGGTCAAAGTAATTATCAAACCATAATATGCAATGTGTTGTAAAAGTACACCCACAATAAAATTTTTGCTTTTGATGCATATTATAAAAGATGATGACGTATGACTTTGCTTATTTGTAATTTGCATGTAATCACAAATTTATGAGGAATTTAATTTAGCAATTTAATTAAAACTATTACAATGTAAGAATTATGTCACATTTATACAGTCTTTTTTATGAAGCACTCAATTTTTCAAATTTCGCACTGCCTTACATTTTTATTTGACAAAGCCAAGTTTGCTTCTAGCCTCTTCTTGTCAACGACCACGACTAATGAATAATATATGTTAAAAATGCTCAAATTTTTAATTATATTCGAAAAACCTTCAGTTTTTTAAGTATTGCAACTTTTCTTAATGAACACATATTTTAGAAAACAGCTCATTTATAAATTTGATGTTCAAAAATTATTTTGTACCGATTTTGGATAAATTAAAGTAATTCTTCTGTCTTGGAGTGCAAATAATATTACCAGATAAATGTATGTACCAAAAATTCAAGTCCACTTACAATTCTCAATTTAAGTTTTTTATAATCAAATCCAAACCTTCACTCTTACTAGATGTATATCTTAAACAATGCTTGTTATTATAAAATAAACGATATATACATTTTAATTTTACAGATAAAGCTTTCAGCATTTCTGCTAAACTGTCAATATATTCTTCCTTCTTTACATCTTTTTTTAAATTCTTTATTTCTTCTTTGAGGATGTCTACCTCTGACTTCTAAGCAGTTGTTATTAAGTATACATAGATAATAAAATCTTCCACAATATAAATTCAAATTCTTATTCTACATAGCAATTTTCATTTAATTATAAATACCATAAAATGTTTAACATTTTGCTATAAATAATTTGTTAAATATTAATCATTCATGAAATATTAATAATTTTTAATTTTACATGCAACCCAAAAGCGTAGCCAGGGGGAGGGGCAACTGCTTTCCATATTCTATATTTAATCTCCGCAGTACTAACATAAATCCTGTTAATCAACACTTAATTCGCCGGCTGTTTATTAACATTATTTCATCATTTTTCTTTTCATATATATATATATATATAATTTAAGCAATAAAATAAAACTTACTTTCTTGTCACTTTTTAACCCATATGTGAAAGTTTGCAACATCTAAATGTAAAATGTATATAATCAATACGAAAGTAAATCCCTAGCTGTAAGGATTTAATTTACAACTATTTGCAAAAGTGGTAACATCATCAAGCGGACATTTTCGGCTGCTAGATCTTTCAATAAATGTTCGCATTGCTGTATATGTTTTGACAAACCTCATCTTTTTCTAACCATGCCTTTCTTAAAGAGACACTTTAAATTTCATCAATGTTTTTTCAATATTTGATTGATTTATTTTACTTAATTCACTAGTCGGTTCACATTCATTTTCAAGATTGTCTATGAAGTAATTGTTAGCCTTTTCGTTAATTTCAGGTTGAGGCTCATTCAACCTATTTTCAAAACTAATGAATTGCCTTCTTCGAAGAGAATTTGATGGGGCCGTAATTCAACGTATCCGTCCTCGATATTTGATTGATTTAATTTTATTCAATTCAATTCCATGTTTTTAGACCTTTCCACTACGTATTGCATAGAGTTGGGTATGGGAAAGTTGAATGATCACCACGATTAATCCATTCTAAATTGAATTGCCCTCCTAAAAAATTTGTCGTCTTAAAATATAGAATCTTCATTTATGCAATTCCAGATTTCTGCAATACTCTTGTTGTTTCTATTTGAAATCAACTTGGTTTCTCCCAAAGATACATGTATCTACAATATATACAACTTTTTACAGCAAGTACAATCAATATATTTGACTAAATATATTCATATTAACTTCCAATGGAACGATTTCCATTCCTGAATCCGATCGGAATACCATGTCTACAATACAAGAAGATTTAACCAAAGTAACTCTGCGTCGTTTTTATCAGGACTCCACTGGGTAAAATCCAAAACTAAGTCTAAGATGACATTATTTAGATTATCCCTAGTGTAGGATTGGTAAGACTTTCGGGCCAGATCATCATGTTTGTTTTGAATGTACACCCCTTTCTCTTGTTGACTAGTAATAACGTTCCCTTTAACTGCTTGTGTGGGCATATTCATTGCTTCCGCTAATGTGTATGATGTGAGATCATTCATTTGAAATTCACATTCCTTTTTCCTGTGTTCACGACGTTTCGATTTTAGAACGGAGTATGATTCTTTCATTTAAGATTTAATGGTGTGTTTAATAATGTAAATTCCTGTAAATCGCCCTTTTAGTATGTGGTCAATGGCGAGAGCAAGTTGCTGTCAAGATTGGGCATTTTCCGCTATTAATCCTGAAGAATTCCTGAACTGGTTAATTAGATTTTTAGAGAAAGCTTCATATGAACCAATTCTGCCATATAAACTAACTCATACACAAGTGCATGCGCATTATTTGGACACTGTTTGGCATGCTTCTTCCCTTCAGTTTGTAAAAAATGCTTGTTTTACCATTTTATTGCCTCTAGTAAAGAAAACACGGATAAATATCTAAGATTTATAACACCAAATTGATATGATTGTAATTTGTCCATCGGATGTGGTATGTAACACACTTTCTTTCCATGCTTTTTCTTTATATTTTCTGGCCAGTTTTTTCTCCCTCATTCTGTTGTCATCGGGTTCCCGAGATAAGATCAATAATAATTGCTTTTCTAGTTTGTGCATTCTAATTTCACCTTCAGGATAACTGAACAAAAACTCAAAAGGGTACGTATGGAATACTGACATTGGCTTAATTTGACCTTCACACGTCTGATATTTGGTTTTTGCTATTTCTAACTGTACTGACCTTCATCAATGTTGGAGGCGAGTCTTCACTGCGATAGAGAAAATTGTTTTAGTCTCTTCTGGGGTGCAATTCCAGATAGTATCGGGATTCGCAACTGTTATGGCCATTTGACTAATGAAAGAAGGAAGTTCTTTTCCTACAGTTACTGCAGCGTCCAAAGTTGATATCAAAGCAAGTGAAACAAATCCAAACCCTTCTGGAACTTTGGGAGACACCCAAGTTATTCCCCCGCGCAATCCTGGATTTGATTCAAAAATGGCTACCAAATAGTATGCAATTGGTTTAACAAATTCTAGCGCTTGATCTAAATATGTGTCATTTAAATTTCTCCAACGTTGATAAATTATGGAACCTTGCAACACCCCAGTTCCTAATTCAATCATAGGTTTAAAAACAATTTATTTAGAGAGGGCATTTTTTGTTGAACAACTTTATCCACTCTGGTTCGTCAATCAGATGCGAGTACGTAATCAAACATCACCTGAGGTGGCGTTTCCTTAGCAAATCATGTAACTTCCACCCCTGAATCTTTTGCACCAAGTATGTTTTTCACCATTGTCAACTGAACAAATTGTTCTAGCTATAGTTGCAGTCAGGGATTGCATTGCAAATGCATTTGTATGGACTAAAACATCAAGTGTCATGTCAATCTCACGTCCCACTTTGTTTAACTGTGGTTGATCATCAAATACATCTCCAATTAATTCAGGGAATAGCTTCTCAAATTCATTTCTGAGAGATATATTGTAATATAGGCTTGTATCTAAGTAATTGCGCATGATTTGTAATTATAACAAAAAAACAATATAACATATGCAACATATATATTTAAACGTCATCATTATCAGTTAGACGATCGAAATATCTTCCTTGGCTGTTGATGCATCTACACCATCGGTCAGGAAGATCTTCAAATGCCTTATTAAAGAAGGCAGTCTGTTTACTTTCAAACCACGCGAGTATTTCTTGGTTCAATGAATCAGAATTTTCGAAAGTTTTATTCCGTAAATGACATTTGAGGGGACTGAATAGATGGTAATCGCTTGGCGATAGGTCAGGAGAATAGGGAGGATGTGGTATTACATTAAATCCCAATTCATGAAGTTTGTTTTGAGTGACACGAGCAGTATGTGGCCTCTCATTATCTTGTAAAAAATGAACATTGTTGAAGCCATGAGCCTCATGTCGTCTTCGTTTCACTCTGAGAGCATGTCTACAAACAGTCATAGAGCCAACATTGAGTATGGTTGCCATCTCTCTACAAGTTGCATGCTTATTTTCAACCAATAAATCAGAAATCTGCTGATCCAGGCAGTCATTTGACGGTCTACCGGGTTTGCTGGCATCGGACAAATCAAAATCACCTACTTCAAACTTTTGCACCCAGGACTGACATGTCCTTAAACTTAATTGTTCATCCTCCATAGCACTTTCATCTCTTTGTGAATTTCGGTTGCATTTAAGCCACATTTCCATCGGTAATACAAAATCGTTCGCAATTGAAGATTGTCAAAATTCATTGAAAGTCGATGAATATAACGTAGTTTAAAATGTAGTATTTGTACATATTTTTTATTAACATTTTGTTATCTGAACGGTTTCATATAACTATGGCAACAAATGTATGCGCAATTCATGGGTGTAGCATTAGTACATTTATATCTATGGCAACAAATGTATGCGCAATTACTTATGATACAAGCCTATATGTACGAGGGTCTCGTCTGTTTTCTAGTCATGTGATAAAATGCTCCACTAAAATGGAATCTGCATGACTAAATGACCCAACTGTGTATTCACTTTGACAAGTTTTATGTGATGCGGATTTTGGTAGTACGCATGTTTTAGTCCTGTATTAATCACATCTGCATTGTGTGTGTGGCACAAAACGGTCAGGAACAACTGGAATAATTGCTTAACATAAAAGATCAGCTGCATAGCTTCATGCTGAAAGACCTAACCGACTTGCCTCTTCAAATTCCTCGAAAAGTGTGTAAATGTGTCCAAACAATTTGTCTGAATTCATTCCAAGCTGTTCATGCAACATCTCATCAACTAAGTTTTTTAGTTCTAGCTTAACTGACCACAATTCTCGATCGAGGTACTCAATTTCTGTCAAAATTAAATTCCTTAACAAATGACACCAAATGAATGTTCCAATAGTTATTTGCTTGTTCCAGGACCGAGTGTGAGATTATGGAGGCGTCAGACCAATTCATCAGTTTGATACTTCCTATGTTGTCTGCATTGGTATTTGGTGTTAAGAAAATGATGTGAGACATCCCCATTGATTTGATTCTTTTGGTATTTTGCAATAGTGTCTGAGGAGTGTATGTCTTGATTTCGTAATGGATTTTGGCATATAGTTATGTCGCCAAATGTGTATGAATAACAACTCTGATTAGGATGCTTGGTTGAACTTCCCAACAGTGCACAAGCACTTCCGGAAACATTGACTCCATGGTTTGACAAATGAAGTCTACAAGGTAATTGTGAATAATGTGCTGCAAAGTGTGATATTCTATCAAGATTTTTTCCAAAGCTGTGTCCTTCTGGCAAATAGTTTGTGAGTTGCTGAAAATGCGGCTGTAAGCTGGAATGTGCAAGGAAATTTCTTGGGTTCTAATATTTACAAAGCTATTTACAATTTGCAAGCAGTCCTTTTTATCAAAGTACT
>CABFPE010000051.1:2086187-2128908 GCA_900660155.1 Hofstenia miamia | reverse complement strand
GTTTTCCCTGAAACTATATTAATATAAATAATGTGTTAAGAATACTTTGTTATACTTTAATAGTCTTCTTTGGCAAGGGACTTCTGATTCTGATTTCATAATCCAATATTCAAAATTTTAAAAAACAAAGAACATAATATGAGAAAATAATATAGAATCGAATTAGGAAAAATAATAAAGAAAGGTCAGGGTGTCGGCGTTTCCGGAAATTCAAGATTACCCTACGTGCCTGTAACTGCTTGGAAATTCCGTTTTCATTGCGTCCAAAGTTTTGTTTTGTCCACACAAGCTATGTTGCTTTGGCGTATTGTGTACATCTTTATCTACTTGATATAGAGTTAAGTGCGGTAGTTAAACAAAGTAATATATTCAGAGAGGCATCAGAGTCCAATTTCTCATTTACATACTGCCTGGAAATGTCTGGAAATTGATTATTCAAGATGCGCGAACACTGTGAAATGTAAGCCTATTAATCTTGATGTATTCTTCATGCAAAACTTCCCAAAAACTCACTTATTTCTGAAAAGGCAAACTCAAAGATTTCTAGAAAGAGCTGATTATGTAGAGAAGTTTGATCATGACACTGAAGATTGTCTCTACCTCCAGTTTCTTGTTCTAGAAATTCATTAAAAATTATTTCTACAAAAAGGACCTCTTTTTCGTGACAGATGTGATGTATGGATTCCTAACCATTTTTCTTCCTTTTTTGCTACTTAAAGATGCTTCTTTCCAACAACCATTTCATTCAAATACTCATCTATTATTTCTAGGTTCTATTCAATTGCAGAAAGTCTTAAAGTTAATAAATGAAGGCTATACCATGGTTTTAAGTTTAGGCTTTTGTAGGTATATCTGCTTACCTAACTGCCTCTCTCATAAATCACAATGCATGTGCATAAATCTAGTCCTTTATTTTAAATATTTCAGACTATTTTTTTTAGTAATATTTGCAAATGCTACACCTGTACTGAAGTGAAATGCAGCCTCCTTTCGTCATAAGTCCTAAATATCCTAACTTATTAGTGATGACTTATACTGTAAGGTAGCTACAATGAAGTCCATTCGCTAGCCTCTTACTATCTACAGTTCAATTGCTTGTACAAGATAACAATTGACAATGTAGTTCTTACTGAAATGGCTACTCATACAGAGAAACAGTTATTGTCTAAGCTGAATTATGTTATGCTCACCCGTTCATTAGCATTTTGACAACTTTTCATGATTATTTTTGAAAAGAATGTGGAAAATGAAATCTTAGATCTATTTAGTCAAATGATTGGATTTATTGACTGGTCATAGTAGTTTAACTTCAATATTACAATTCTTGTTTGGAGTGTTTCAATGTCACCACACACTTTCCAGGCTACGTGTATGGACTAGATGAAGAGCGGGGTTATTCCATTAATAGTTTTTATTTTCTCTTAAAAACGAAAATTTGATAATTGTCGAAGATTATAAATTTTTTCTTGTTAATCTGTAACGATAGAATGCTGTAAATATTTTACAAGTGATAATGAAGTCAAAGATTTATATAAAGTTATAAGATTATTGACGTTTCTTTTTGAAGCGGATCAGAACATTCTTCCTATATACGCATTTGTGATTTATAGATACTAAGCAGTTTACAATGTATCGCTTTGATGTCAAAGATAATGTTTTTGGAAATGTTTTAAAAGTTGTTTTTCAGTTACAATTCTGTGGAAACTGAGTTATCTAAAATCAATTTTAGCTAATATTTTGTAACTTCAGTATCTGATTTTCGTTTTGTAATTATTTTTTGTTTAGATTTTCTTCCCCGTACTTATTCGAATCCCATCTTTTGGTCTTGTGAAGAGTTTGAACTGGCTGCTATCAGTGCGGAATCAGGTATAACGATGTTCACAATATGAGTGTTTTTTGCTTAATACAATATTCGAGTTATCATTTTAGAACTGTTCTACCGATTGGTTCGAAATTTGGCGCGTCAATACTGCATTCTGTTTTTAACTCTTGAGGTATTGTTTTATTAAGGGTTAAAGTGGAATGACTTTAATTTTAGATATTTGACAGTTATCACTTATAACTTGTTTCCGTTTAGAAATTACGATCACAAGAAAGTTACTATTTCACACAATACTTCACATGGGAAGAGTTCAGGTTTGACTTCTTTCATTTTTTTATTTTGTTTAGTACACTTTAAGCTGCTAAAATCCTTAAGTTTTTCTATTATTTGTTGAGAGGGATCTACTAAATTAACACCTGCGTTACTTGAGTCAGAAATTTTAAATAGAAGTAGTGCTTGACACTCTAATTTCCGTTTAACTCCTCTACCGGAACGCAAAATTATTGAATGTGAGATGTGCCCACTGTTAGAAGTTCTAAATGTTATTGTTAAAAACATAGGAGTTTATACATGTAAAGGTCCATTCTCAAAGTATCGCCTTGATATCAGAAGGCCGAAGTTTTAGTGAATGCGACTGACGTTTTTATTTAATCCTATCTCAGCAGGGTTTTTTAACTTTTATAACCGGAGGGAGGGGAAAACTCCAACAGCAACCCGCTAATAAAATCAAAACTATTGATCACCAAGCAGTGAAACTTTGCAGGACCATAGCTTACATCTGTTTCAATAATAAGAGAATAAAGAATTCGATATTTTAGTGGTCTGACGTCATGGGGAGTGCTGACCCCAGGAAATTTACCCCTGTACCAAAAAATTGAAAATTTATGACCTCATAGCAGAATGGTGTCAAAATTTTGCAGAGTCGCAGCTAGCATATAGCTTTGTACAAAAATATCCATTATATACCCAATTAATATATGATATTTAAACAAACATCACAAGATGAATTTTATAAATTATTGGTTTTATGGAATGAAACGAATGCATCTAAAATCTAATCATAAAATGAAGACAACTTTTAATGATTCATTTTCCTAATGTAGTTTTAGGAAAAGTAAAAAATGAGGGCCAATGCTTTTTTCAAATTAGAAATATACATTATTTCTCAAGGGCCGAGATAGGGTTAAAAACCAAAATTGATGTTGCTCATTTTGTAAAAAACTGAGTGATGTGATTTAAGTTTTAACTTATTTTTATAAGTAAGTTTATAGGTGTAGCCTATATTTTACATTTATTTTCGACGCAAAAAGATTGATGTTCAGTGTGGAGGAAGATTTAGTATTTTACCAAGAATAATTGTCACATTTGAGAAAACTCTTTAACGATGTAGATATACAACTTATACATTCTGAAATAGCGCTTGTTCTTGTAAATTATCTTCTTGAGAATAATTCGATAGTTGTACATACTGTCTTTTGTCCAGTGTTGCAAATTTAAAGATTTGAGCGTTGTAATATATTCAACCTTTTTTAACCTTGAATGATGTAAAGAAATCACCTGTAGCAGATTTCATTTAAATCCGCAAATAAAACCTAATAAACCCTAACCCTATCCTATCAAACTATGAACAAAGTTGTTGAACTATGCGAATGAATGTAATGGGATCATTGTCACCCTAGTGATAATCTTAATTTATAAATTTTTCATTAGAGAACTTATATTTACATATTTATTAGGTTTTTTTAATCTCATTTTACTTTCTATATATAAATCCAAATCTGAATGGGGCTTTGTAACCAATCTAGAAATCGTCGTTGCCAGTTGGTTTACTTGAACAGCAAATGTTGGAAATTTTACCATGGTAGTGTAAATCTAAAGTTCAACTCTCCGTTCTCGTTATTTTATTGCATACTTATGTTTTTAGAAAAATAACTTGATTCTAAGTAAGTACGTAAAGTTATTATAATGGAGCATGATTTTGATAACATTAACTCACTTTTGGAAATCTGTATCGTTGGTTTTAACTGTCTACTTGTTTCAAACCCGTCACGTCATTGAGAAGCATGTGCTTTTGCTAAGATATGTCATGTGCATAACACTCAAGTTTACTATTCACCGGCCTTTGCAGCACAAGTTTCTAGCATTTTAACAAATCTATGCCTTTTCTATCAGAATATTACATTTTTTAGACACAATATCAATTATCAGTCTAAACACCAATATTTTGGCATCATTTGACCGGCCTTAGTAATCTTAGCTGATGTTGTGTTTCTAAGCCAAAACAGAAATTGGAAATGCTAATATGGTTTTAGATGCTGCGAGCAATCTCATCTATATTTTGGAGTTTTGGTTGTAAACTTTCCCATTAACTAATATGGCCATTTTTCTGAATAGATTCTTCTCATTAATGTGCTTCACTTTTCATTTCCAGTCAGATTTATTTATTCAAAAAGTTTTGTTTATTATAAGTCTTATCATTTCATTGTTAACTGAAAGCAAATATGTAGCATTGAAAAGTTTCCCACTTTAGTTTAGGTAATTCTAAGTTTTATCCAATTATAAACAATTATTTTTTAGTTAATGTATTTGAAAATTCTTGAAAAATCAAGCTTTTCTTTGCCAATTATGTTTTACAGTAGGAAGATGAGATTAATCCAGATGTATGTATCTTATACTTTAGATGGTCGGTTGCTTCATTAATGTCTCGCCAAAATGTCGTTCCAAATAAACAAGGTTCATCTAAACAAGTAGTTCTTATTCCATACTGGGATTTGCTAAATCATACCGAAGGAGAAGTAAGAATTTGTTTATTAAATATACTCCAAATCTTTCTCTTATTTTTAGGTTACTACTTTTTTCCATGCAGATTCTTTGCAAATAAAATGCACAGCAATGAAAAACTATAATCCAGGAGAGGAAGTGCACATATACTATGGGCGCAAGTCTTCTGCTGAGTTCTTAATGTTTCAAGGTTTTACTCCTCAGGAAAATATTTCGAGCAAAATCACTATAAAACTAGGTAAATTTCAATAATGTGGTTATATAAAAGTTTCGAAAATTGAAGCCTTGTAGCTAAACATTGTTAAGTGAAGAAATACGTTGCTATAAAAAAGTTCTTTGCCTTAAAAATGAGTAATGTGATGTGATTGGCAATGTTGTAATGTGAAAATGTTTTTAATGTACTAACAACAATGTTCGGTTTACTGCACAACAAAGCTTTGCTTTATTGCACAAAGAAAAAAAGCTTAAGAAGATTGTATAAATGAGTTATTACCGGTTGACATTAACGTGTACATGCTGATTTCATATATAAACCCTTACCCATGAATTTTAGGCATGTCAGAAAAAGACGAACTAGCTGCATTGAAAAAACCTCTTTTACATTTGACTGGTACACCTCTGTATGATTTTGCTTATTTGTTGTAATCGATAAAAACAACTGCAAATAATATATTAGCAGATAGTAACAAAAGTTGTGTACTTGTTTATTTAAGAATTTCATTATGAGTGTGATAAATTTGCTTTAAACTGCTTAAAAAATGTTTATGGTTACCTACCAGAATTTACGCTTGTAACTCATGAACGAATAAATATATCCGAGATATGATAGTGTTATAGACTAGAGGAATGCTTCCTCTTTAATTTTAACGTCGCGACTGGTCCCCAGTCTATTGAGGTGCCTTGGTCTCTGATTTTGTACATGACACGTCTCAATGGATATGATCGATTTTATACTTTAAATGAAACTATTAAAGTTAGTTGTTGCCATAAATTTTCAACCTGACCATTAGGAATCCTGAAAATATATAACCTTTTTTACGAAATGGGAAATTTCAATGAAAACACCCTAAAATTTAGTGCAAATTTTCAACGTTACAATCTTTCCATTTTAAAAAGAACAGAATTTTTGTTAAAATCTAATGTAGAATTTGTCAATTATCATTTGTTATTACACATCTGTTTTAGAGCTGGTCGCTTTCACTTTTACCCCAATTGTGTTCCAATGATTTCTCCAGATCTATTAACATTTGTACGAATCTTTGTTTTAAAGCGAGGTTTGTAGTAGTTTTTTCTTTCGCCTTTAGATGATAAAGAAATTGAATAAAAAACTTAAAACTTTTGAAAATAAAGTGGTTTTCTTCCTTAAGTCAGTTATATCGAGACATTAAAAGTGGGCTGGACTGAGCTAATTTAATGGCCTGATCTAACCTTCTGAGAATTAATTATAGAGAATCTCAATAATATATTCCTTAAAAGGTTTGATCAGCACAGCAGAGAATTAATGGAATATTTGATATCAAACAAACGGGTACAATCATTTATAAGAAATTCATTAATGTACAAAATTTGAATCAATGGATTCTTATAAAAGGATTTTCTTGAAAAAATTGTTCTAAGTCTACCCGTGGATTTTTGTGTAAAGTGTGTTCTTTAATTTGTTGAGTATCCTAATGTTTTATTTTGAAGTTTAGATGAAACGGGGGATTTGCTGAATAGTGTAAAAAACAACCGCAATGAGTTGAAACGTTTGAGTGAATTCGATCAGTGTATCAGCATTGAACATGAAGTTCGTGTTTGGAAGTATTTGGAGATGCGGGTATTCCTTCTTTCCAGACAATATACTCAACGTTTGAACAACGTAAGTTGTTTTGTCTTTTCATTTTACGTACGTACATTTATACATGTAGATATAAAACTAGAACAAATTGAATAATTATAATAACAGAATCGTGACTGGGCGCGCCGATGCTTTGTTATTCCTAATTTTTTTAATCACGATGTTTCGGGAGTAGAAAATTGAGGCGATGGGTAAGATTTTTCATTTGTTGCCACATTTTGACATTTCTCAAATTGGTTTCACATTATCTTGGTTTTAGAGCTTCTTCATAATTGAAATTTTCAATATCCTTTCTATTTTATGAACTTAGTTGCGAATGCTGCTACACTTTGCATCAGTGAACTTGAATTGGATAGGCTTTATTTATCGGAACCAAAATTACTATAGATACAATTTCTAATACTTTAAGCAAATTTATGTTCAATTGTTGGGATAATTTTCCATTATGGCTTCATCAATAATCACTGCATAGTTGATATACAGTCTTCGTTGGAATGTTGTTAACAAAAGTTTCTCTCGTTCTGCTTTTATGCACTCTTTAATATCGTATTCATTCCACGTAGAATGTGGATATAGAAATAATATTAAAAATTGCATATGCGTGGTATTCCATTCCAATTTTTCTTGAATAATTACTCGCAGTAAGTACATTTGTGATTTCCTCTAAAAGCTAACTTCTACTGTTATTTCAGAGGGAGTTTGCCAATATGTCAAAAATGATACAATTCTTTGCTTTTCTTGAATGAATGACCTTCTTATTAACATTGCCCCAATTAGACGCATCCTTCACAATTTATAAATTGTTATTGTTAAAGTTAGTAACTGGTTGTCAAAGTAGTATCATTGGCACAGTTGCCTTGTGGAACTCAAGTCATAATCGTCCTCTAATCAAAAAAACAGGACTTAACATGCTGACTACAACCTCACAGAAATGAATGGAAGGAATTGTATGTAAAGTCACTTACACTAATTTCTTACAGACTATATATTTTGGTAATCCAATAAGCATATTTTAAGAAAAGTTAAAGGGTTATCTAGTGTTGGATACCAATTGAGAAGCCGGGTTGTGGCATCAACTGCTCCTCTGGAAATATAACTCGATTATCGAAATGTTCAAAGTAGACGAATTAGAAAATGATTGAACTTCTGCAATAGTGTTTAATGGAGAGAAATTTTGATTAATTTCTGCAAATTAAATGTTAATTAGGTTGCGTTTGAGCAACAGGAAGTAACTTATAGAAATTGACATGTTGTTTTAGCTGGAATTGACGACCAAAGAAACCTGTTTTGAGATCATTAAGGCGACCGCCAAGTAGCAAATCAATGTCTGGAAAAGATGATAGGATATCATCTATGCATTGCCGCAAATATTTTGCCACTTATATGTTATTATCAGTAGAACGAACCAATTTTGACCCAAAAATTACGATTTTTTGATCTAATGATTGTTAAATTTTGATTTTATTTTGAGATTAGGGCAAAACTTGGGATTAAAGGAAACAATCAATTTTATTTATCTTTACATAGCATTTATTAATGTTATGTCAATACCTAGAAGTAAACATTAGTATTGGTCAATTTTTATTTTTCAAGTCATCTTATTAGTACTAAAAACATATGCATATGTAGCCCCTGCTTACAACAGCTCGCTACATGCAATCAATTCACACGTTTGGACGTATGATCCGTACAGATCAATCTGTTTTACATTGGCGCACAACACTTAATACGGATAGTGCAGACATTGTCCATGCGGATATATAACTATAGGCTAAGCAATATACGGGCTATTAGCTCATCATTGCTCATTTGTTATTTGATTAGTCGCAGATGGTCTTACTAACAACTTAACTTCGGCCAATTCTGTATTTTGATGATGCATACACTTTGCCCATTCCTTTAAAAATGTTGGCTGCAGCCAGATAATGCAAACGCAGCTTTAATACGTCAAAATTTCTTTGCCTTATTTATAATATAACCCAAAATTTTGGTGCGTCATTGGTTTGAAAAATGTGTCTAATTTTTTCTTTAATATTAACTGAGTTACATTCACATTACTTAATTGGCTTTCCATTCTTTAATTTTTATTCAGTTAGTTATTTTAGGTTAATGAAGAACTCAAAGAATCTCACATTTATAAGTTAATAATCCATGAACAAGAATCTTTGGAAGTGCTACGCAATGCTTGCATTCAGTATAGAGAAACTTTGGAAGATACTCAATCCTTAACATCCTTACCATATCTTTCAAATATAGACCACTCTTCCTAATGTTGCAATCCTATTATTTATAAAATTATCTTGTGCTACGAAACAATGATTTGATTTTTATTTTTATCGAAATTGTAATTCGAAATATAACAAATTTTAGAAATGATTAACAAACATATACATATACATCTAAATATAAAAATATACATTCAGATTGACAAATTGTAAAATGTATTTGCAGTGTTTCTTAATAGCAAGATTTACTTTTAATAATCGCCATAACGGCTTTATCATGTTGCTCTCATGTAAGAAAATCAAGAATCATGAAAAGTCTCAAAAGTGGGTGTGGATGCTCGAAAAGATTCTGTAGCTTTCCTTCTGGGTTATATGTTATATGTAAGGAAAAAAAAATTCCATTTGAGCACATGGGAGAGTATAAAGCCCCTTATGAAGTTGTCTTTATTTACAAAGTCATTATTAAATTGGTTGTGTCCACACGGTATGTTTTCCCTTGTAGATTTTTTGTGTTTACTTCAATTTTGTTATGTAATTGCGCTTGCAAATATTGTTTTGAATAAGTAATTAGTGTGAGCCATGCCATTGGTTTACTTTAAGTTTAAATATTGGAGGAAAGCTTTCCTCCACAAATACATTGTATTATGTGCCGTTCAGGTGCGCCATGCCTAAAGTCAGAAATCTTTGCACAGTTTTAAGTTATAACTGTTTAAAAGTTTTTAATTGAACTATTGGAAATTGTGAAAAATGCTTGTTTTTAGGGCTAAGTAGTCTCTTGGAAATGAGATCTATTATTTCCTTATGTCTGTTCCTACTCTAAATGGCTAACTATTTGTGATGCAATATCACAACAACCCAAAGAACGTATCTTGGAAAAGAATGGATACTAGTGAGGGGTTTTTAATCAACTTAGCCCTATTTAAATAAGAGTATTATTTATATTACCAAGCACAAAATTTGTTGATAATAAACAGCCTGGATTTTCACCTAAGAACTTATAGGTGTTATATAACAACTTAACTGGCACCTATTTACAATTGGGAAAGTGGTAGCCTCTAGACTATTTAAGACTTAGAAGGACTAAAGGGGTTATTTGTCTACTAGGACAACTAGTGCAGTTTCCCTTGCTGAAGCTGGTAGCATTAGTTGATCACCACCATACAATAATTATAATTAACTCTTTTTCTTCAATGGAAGTTTCTGGTGACTCTTAAGTGCTGTGTTTTTCAATGAGGCTTCAGAATGTATGATACATTTGAGCATATACCATAAACTGGGGTAACATTGAATGCCACAATTAGAAAATGTTTTATTGGCACATACTTTGATATTTAATAAATATATTCTCAATTTTCTTACATAATTTGAATTTTTAATTATATCAGAATTATCACAATGTTGAAGTTTGATCTTGTAGCATTTGCTGAGGTCTGTACATATCAATTTCAGTTATGAACAAAGAAAGCCATATTTTCATCATTGTGTATACTCTTATCTTTTTAGAGTAGGTACACTTATTCTTTGGATAAATTATTATTGGATACATTCAATAACTTTTAACAACATATATTTAAGTTCTCATGTACATATACATGTATTAAGTTTACAAACTTATTAAAAACATAAATGATGCAACTTTCTTCATATGAGCTTAGTTATGACAGTAAATGTTTGTTTCTTGGTTATGTTTATAAATTACATATAGCTAAATAAATATTTGTTACCTATTGTTCTTGAGTTGCACATCTCATTCAATAATTAGTCAGATAATTGATATTTTGTTGTGTAATAATGTTTTTCAACTTCTGCTTAAATACTGTAGGATTTTTTTTCACTTCTTGTGTTGTAATCCAATTTGTTCCAAAGCAATATTGAATAATTTAGGAATGCATTCTTCATTACTTTTCAATTATACTTAGTTTTACCAAATGTAATTGTTCTTTGATTTAAATGATTAGAAATGTTCAATTTTCTTTTCCAAAATATCAATAAACATTTAATATTTTGAAGAGCTTCTAATGAATTTAGATGATATTTACACATTATTTCTTTTTTATTTTTGTTGCTAATTATGTTTATTCACAAATTAAATATTTGCTCTAATTTTGATTTTGCTTTTTTATTTAAGTTCATTAATAAAATGAGTACAATAAATGGGATAGAACAAGTGATTGAAAGAATATTACCGTCCATTTTATTGGTATAAACTTTCCAATTTTTTGAATTGATCTTTATGATGTTGTTTGCCTCGTCTTCAAAATTCAATTTATTATCAATTACTACTCCCAAATATTTCATTATTGGTGATTCCTGAATGATGTTGTTACATATCTTAATACTTTCTAATGTTGATTCATTTCTTTTATTCTTAATTACCATAAATACAGTTTTTCAATATTTAGTTTTAACAAATTACTATTAAAGAATAATGGCAACTTTTCGACATTTTCTTGTGCATTTAAAATATCATTACAATAAATGAGAGTATCATCTGCAAATTGTACATGATTACTATTAATGTGCTGATCCATGACATTTACATATAACTTAAATAGTAATGGACCCAGTACTGATCCTTGTGGTACTCCATGGTATATTTCTAATGAATTTGACATTTCTTCTTTGAGTTTCACATACTGATATCTATTAATTAAATAACTATTTAATAATTCTATTAATGAATCACTAAAATTATAAATCTGCTTTAACTTTTCCAATAAAATAGAATGGTTTATTGAATTAAATGCCTTTGAAATATCTAATGATGCTATATATATTTTTTTTCATTCATATCTCATTTTGATCTCCAGTCTTCAACAGCATAAAGTAAGGCATCATTTGTAGAGGTATCTTTTTGAAATCCAAACTGATGTTTTGATATTGATTCATTTTGTTCCACATATAGGTTAATTTAGGTGAATAATAATTTTTCAAAACTTTATAAATTTCTGTTAATACTGAAATTGGTCGCTAATTTTCTGCAAGATTTTTTCTTCCTTATGTATTGCTGTAACTTTAGCAATTTTAATAGTCAGGGTAAGTTAGTTCTGCCAAGCATTGATTAATAAGTCACACAAAGGTCTCAATAAATTACCTAAGGTACCTTTCAACAATGAAGGAAGAAATTCACAATGACCTTTTGCTTTGTTCCAAATAATTTCCTTTAGTTCTTTGTAAAATTCAACTAATGTAATAAATCTTGGTTTATTTGGATCATCATGTTTTCTAATATCGTGATGCTTATGATAGAAATGTTTAAACTTTGTATTTAGGTTGTCATTCATTCCTAGTTTCACAAATCTTTCATTTAAAATATTACTAATTTTTTTGTCATTTGTAATACATTCACCATTATCATTTACTATATAAGGAATTTCATTTTCTTTTTTAAAATTTAAAAAATTTGAAATGAATGACCACTTTTGTTTAACAGATTTTTTTCATTAAAAGATTTTTGTTAAAAAGCTTGTAGATCAAAATTACATTTTGTTGAGGCTTTATTTCTTGGTTGGTACTTTTTTTCATTCTGGAATGTCTCATATCTTCCAAATTTCTCTCAGAATGGACATTTGTAGTAATTTTTATCAGAGAAATGTGTCCATTAAATAAAAATCTTGGAAGGATTTGAGATAAATTTGAAAAATTTGAGATTTTTAAGAATGAAAAAAAGTATTAACCTTATTTCTTAATGTTTTATAATGATCATGGTTGGCTTTCATTATGTTGTGACAAAAAATTGCATATGCCTTATGTTTTTTTCTAATGTATTATTTTGTTTCTTTAGACATCCATATCTTCTACGTTTTGTTACTATTCTTTATGTTGTGTTTTTGAATCTTTATAATAGAACAAAGCTTATGATAAATATTTGTTAAATTATCAATTATAAACATCCTTTTTTGATCCGCTGTTGTACTAAAGTAGTAATCATTCCAATTTAACTTGATTAATTCCTTCAAAAAACTTTTGTTGTTAAAGTATTTTTTTAAATAAAATCTTTTAGTGCAATATATCTAGGAATCTGTTTGAGTTTTTATATCATCCAATATTGCAAATGTCAGTAAATGGTTTGATACGAAAAAATCTGTAACAAAAACTTCATATGTCTTAATTCTTGAGATGTCAGTAATGATATAATCAATCAAGAAGACTTAACAAAGTTGATATGCATTGGTATATTTTTATTCAGAACTTCCATATTAAAGACATCAATTAAATCGTTAATTTTCCTTTTTTCAATTTCACATAAATAATTTTGTTTGATTTACAATGCAAATTTCTTTGTATAAGTTTTCTTCAAAAGCTTGAAATGATTCTTTCTTACTACAATAACTTAAATTGATCAAATAAAAACTCCCCATATATCAAATTGAACCCATAAGCTATTAAATTCAGAATCATTTTCAGAAATATCATGTCTGATTATTGGTTTGAATTTGCATGGTATATTTAGCAAAACACCACCACCTCTAGTTTTATGTGTTAAAGCTTGTCTTCTATCCATCCGAAAGATCAAAAATTTGTCATTTAAACTTTTTAAGTAGTCATTGGATTTTCACCAAGTTTCCGTCACGCCAATGATTGTACTGTCATCAAAATTGTGAATTAGATCGTAAAATTTATCAACTTTATTCATAATACTCTGGAAATTGGTATTTACTAATTCTAATTTATTCTTCTTAGTTACAATTTTTTCATTTACTTTGTTGCAGGGTATGATATTTTAGTTTATTAGTTTAGATTTAAATTCTTAAAAAGTTAGTTACGTCTTCATATAAAGGTATATTAGTAATCTTGATTTTTGGCATAAGTTTCATAGATATTTTATGCTTATGTTCCTCAATTCATCAGTTTTACAAAGTAAGAAAATATCATTTTTGTCATTTAACTTTAATTGCTCCACAATTGACCCTTTCGTTCCCAAATTTTTAATTGACTTCTCAACATTTTGAACAATTTTTTTAAATTCTTTTCGTTTAAAGTACCATCATCATTTTTTAAATTATTACTCGAAATGACTAATTTTATAATCATCTACGGCTTACACATAAACTTGATGTCACAAGCTTAACAACTGATGGATTTGACCCTATTCATATGCAAATCGTATCCTGGCTTTGTTTTGGGCCGTGACAGCCAAATTTTTAACAATCAAGTACACTTGTCAAAATTAGGATCCTCTCAATATGAGTTGATAGTTAATATGTTAATGAGTGCTTGTGATGTGTGTCTGTGATAAATTTTGGTTTTGGTGTGATATAGTATTGCCTTTTGGCTATTTGCATGTGATAAATTTGAATTTGCATAATGTTGTTAATTGAATTGGTCGTTAAAATGTTTAAATTTGAATTGAAAATGCTATTTATTTGTTTAGTTTTGAATGGGATGGATTGTTGTCAAAGTGGTGCCAAGAAGATCTAATTATAAATAGTGTTCAAAGTTACCCCAATTCACGGGTAACTTTGAACGCCCATATTTTTGTGCATTTTACAAATTCTATATTATTATGGATAGGTTACATCTCAAGAAATATCATCTATTAGGTCACCCCCATTATAACAGAGTAAAGTTTTGCAGTTTTGTCTTGATTTCTGAAACATATAAACAGGAATAAGTGTAAAGTGTTCAATGTTACCCCAGTTTACGGTAGCTAATATAGGCTTGGAAAGTAAAATACTAACAAATCAATAATGACAATTGTAAAATAATAACTTAGCAGTGCGAAAAATAATTAACAATCTTGCTACAGTCGCATAATTCAATTATAAAATACTATATTAAATAAATTATTTTAAAACTGTCATTGGATAATAATAAAAAGAATTATTCAATTACTTTCTGCTAACGCGGACTCTTAAGATATTTGGTACATTATCGAATTGCCAATTTTCAATTTAATTATCACATTTCAAGGATATAATTTGAATAAAAGTGCAACCATTTGTTTAAAAGTTTATTATATTTAACTTGCCTATTTATCTAACTTGACAGAAATATTTCACGGCTGTTTGCTTAAGTATGATTAACATTAAATTTTAAAATTTTTTTAATAAAGTATGGACTTAGTACGTGTTCATGTTTGTTATCGCATGCAATACAATTTGTAGCAACAACCGTACACATGTTTATTTTTGCATTAAGTTACATAGAGTACACAGAATTAATCAAAATCAAATTTATGTAATACAGTCCTGGTCATAAGTATTGGCACACTCATCTTCACAATTTATTTCCGCAATGATTAACAAAATAACTTTGATTTTTAGCACTAGGCTCAAGTTTGGCATTGTGAATTCAAATTTTCATGAAATTTTTTAATGAAACATATAGTTTTCATCCTATGCCTCTGTGAAGGAGCACCCTAAAACTATCTCCATAAATATACATGCTATGTAAATTATAGTGAAAAAATCGAATTTCTTTATTCAAAATGTTGTGTACAAATTCAATCAGAAGATTTTGAATTATTGAGAGTGCAAGTTTGTGAAAATTCTATGACATTGCTAATTTTGATGTAAAATCAGTAATGGGATTTTAGAAAAATTTGAGTAGTAATATTTTTGAGACAATTAAATAAATTTATGCAAAACGTTTAGAATAAACTAATTTTTTTATGCTAAGCTCGATTTTTTCTCTATAATTTACATAGCATGTATATTTATGGAGATAGATTTTAGGGTGCCCCTTCACAGGGGAATTGGAGGAAAACTAGATTTTTTATTAAAAGTTTAAGTGAAAATTTGAATTCACAATGCCAAACTTAAGCCTAGTGCTAAACATCAAAGTTATTATGTTAATCATTGCAGAAATAAATTGTGAAGATGAGTGTGCCAATACTTATGACCAGGACTGTACTTAGTTGAATTAAATTTCGATGGTCTTGATTTCTATTGACCTGTTAGAAAGAGTACAACAACTTTGTTAAATAGTTTGTTGAGTTACTCGTTACCCATATGTTAAATAGTGCGTCATTAAGTTTGAACATCAAATATTAAAGCACTTTGTTAGAACTATATGGACTTGCAAATTTTAACAGCACTGTTTCTTATGTGAATATCTATGAGCAATGTAGAAACTAATTTATCATGCTGTACCTTAATTTCTTCAATAGAAAATCGTAATTTCATATCTTAAATCTTTACTTTGTTATCCTAAACGACTTACAAAGAATTTTAATGTAATTTTAGAAATGTTTCTTCTTCTTTGCATTTATCTCTTTACTTTATTGCAAAGTCAAAAATTGTATTTAACGATACCTTACACATTTTTTGGTTTCCAAAATAATCACGAGTAAATTTTGCTTTAATTATTACAAACAACGTTAGTTATTCCCAATAAAAAGTTTCTAATTTTGTCATTGGTTATTTCATATATCCATAAAAAGAAAGACAGGCGTCTTTAATAAAATGGTTTCCTATTTTTATGCTAACAGGTGTTGAATATTCTCTAAAAATAAATTTTTTTTATTATTTATCCCATAAATGTTATTGATAATCGATTATAATTTAAGATTTATGTTATGTTTTTTGCATAGATCAGTTTGATGTCAAGAACTGTAGTCTTGATAGAGGCACATATATTTAAAATTATTCACTGAATTTATACTTATTTAATATTTTTAACCTTAATATATATAAGAAACAAAAAATGCTTCTTTTATAGAAATATTAAAAATTTTCAATGAACACTTATCAAAAACGTTCACAATGTTTTTCTAACTTTCACCTCTTAGTGTTGAAGAAAGTTCAACAGTTTGTAATATATGATTTATTCTACTTAAACAATGCAAATATTCTGTTAACTATGTAAGCAAACACTTAAATCAACTATAATGCTAATAACTACCCTCAATGGATCCAATTAAGTTCTTGCAACTTAACCAATGTGCAAACTTATCAGAATTACAGTACGCTTGGATTGTAAATACAGTCAATGTAAACTTAGTGATTGAAGGGGTCTTTTCCTTGCTTGCAGTTGCTGCCAACCTGTTTGTTTTGATTGGCTATCTGATCTCTCTCATGATAAACAGAGAAAACTCTTTGCCAACATTAATCATCATTACAACTCTTTTTGGGGCGCTTGGACCTTCATTTGTGTTTGTAACGGATTTAATACGAGTTTCGTTAGAAGAAGGATCACATTCATTAGTAGGAATAATCGAGTTCTCCTTAATCAGTCTTTCAAATGCTATGTGCTTAACTGTCATTTTTATAGTAACATTTCTTAGATATTTTGCTGTAATGGATTATGTAAATTACAGAATGTTCATAAAGAAAAAGGCTACTGTAATATATATTGCTGCCCTCTGCGTTATATGGTTACTTTCATCTTTTGCTACATTCACAAATTATCTTGGAGCACATTATTACGCCTGCCATCAAAACATAATCAAAGATGGCCAATTTTTCTTTTCGATTATGGAAGCGTTTGGCATAGTTACTTCAGTAGTTTTTGTTGTGTTCTTCCTTGTGACGTCATTTCTGTATTATTCAATCATTTCTCATATTTATCAAGAAATAAAGAGAATACTGCTTAAGTTTTCCCGCAATATTTTGGATTCTGATTCCGCAGAATCTGAGGTTGGAGATCTTTCCCGTATGCGCTTAAAATTTATTCTATATTGGGTAATTGCAGGGATAATTGAAGTATTTCAAATATGCTATGTTCTGATCTCTTTGCTGCATGTTGATGACAAAGTATGTTTGTTGATTTTACCATATTTTAATTACTCGATCTGTTTGTTGCTGTTTATCTTAAACCCTATCATATTTTATTATTCTAGTTCGGCATTTCAAAACAGAATCAATTTGGGTTATAGTTTTATTTTGAAAAGAATGAAATAAATATCCGTTCGTGAGCTATTTTAATATTTTCTGCTTCAACAAAAATACATGTATTTACAATAGAACAAATCTATGTCATCATATTAAATGCAGATTTGACAAGGATATTTTTACATCAAATGAAGCAATTGTCCAATGGTTTATTGAGATATTATTGCTTAAATTGAGAACATTGTTAAACGCTCATATCTCATAGTTTGTTAATGGATTCGCCAGTTTAGCAGAAAAAATTGATCAGTAGCGTTTTTGGTAGCACAATAAGCCTACACAAGTGTTTGTAAAAATTTATAACTGATCAAAATTTTACATTTTACAGGCTACTACAGTAAATAGCATCTGAACTTAAAAGTATCAAAGATTGTTAAGAAAGGTGTCTTGACATTGGCAAAGGATAGCTTTCTAGCAAGTAAGAACTCTTGGCAGAACGTTTTGGTTATTCGCACTCTATTAAAAGATCTTAAAATTTCTGGTACACCATTTAATCGAGAAACTTTCCTGCCAAACCTGCAAAAATATGCAGAATAAATATTGAATAGCTCTGAGTTTTCTTCTATCGTGAATTAGGGAATTCATTATGTCCAAATCGAAAAATCAACATTTTTCAAATGTAGCAGTTAGTTTCAAAAATGGCACCTAAAGCAATGAAAACAAGAACTGCACAATTAAAATGGAGAATATAATATTTCTGTAAATTTTTTAGATCCGATGTTTTCTAAAATTTGAGATTCGGTCAGTTCTAAACCTGATGCTATCCAAACCGATTTGTAATCCGAACCGATTTCATCTCCGCCTCATCACTGTATTTTTCGCACAGAATTTCAGATAAATTTTTATCAGAATTTCACAAAAGTTATCCTTAAAGAAAGAAGCAGTATTTCAGAGACTTCAGTAGTTTTCTCACAGAAACTTTTCATTACTGCACAATATTATGTAAAAATATATATGGACATTAGACAAATTAGGCAAGCGTCTCAACAAAACTATATATTCTTTGCCAATGCACTAACTTTGTGAATAACTTGTTTAGAAGCACAGTACCTTATCTTTCATGACTTTTGATTAATACTGTTTGCTTGAACTATTTTTCTTATCATGATTTAGTAATAAAAATGAAAAGAAGAATCATAAAGTTTCAAACGTTTAATATTATTGTTTATTATATACCAAAGTCATGTAAGAATATCTTGCTTCTTCCTTTCTGATTCACTCGTCTTATCTTTTATGTCGACCATTGTTGACTTGATTCTGCAAAAAGAACCTTCTTTCAAATATATCTAGTTTCCGATTTCGATTTTTGCCCCGATGTTGTGGTATTTACTATCATACAATGTAAAGCAATGTATGAATACACTAGGAAACGCTAAGCAATGAGAGAAATTCGTTTTTTATTTCATCGTATTTTATTCATCTAAAAAATATTGGTTATGTTAAGAGTAAGCCATTATCTTTTACGGTTTCTATAGACTGGCCCTGTTTTTACCCATGTTATGAAAGCTAGCATATACGTTATTTTGTGCCGACATTCCAATTTCAGAATTTTTAAAACTGGCACTCATAATTTAAGTAAATTTTGTTATATGGTAGAATATTAAGAACTTCATAGACAAGGGCAAAATAATAAAATATACGAAGTTTTTAAAAATAAATAAAAGCAAAACACATCGTCGAAATCAGCTTTAAGAAGTTCATTTCAAACCATGTGTCAGCTTCGCCATTCCCATTTTTGGAACACTTGAACTCCTCATAATATATATATATATATATATATATATGTATATATATATATATATATATAGTCCGAATATAACATATTGAGCAAAATCAATAAGAGATGACCATCTATGTAATCTATTTATGTGATTGAAAAGAGGGAATTAAATTTATTGAAAAATCATACAATTTATTTTATTACCTAGAATAGCAAAGCAACAACATTCAACTCAAGCATAAACTGCACAATCAGATAATAGAATTAAGTGAAAAATGTCCTTAATTTTCTTCAGAGGCGTAATTAAAAACAGTTTTAGTATTGATTAAGATAATTTAACTCCTTCAAGCACGTCTTTATAATCAAATAGTTCAGTATTAACAGCCATCCTACATAAAAGGGTCAGGGCTAGAGTTGATGGAGTCGATGCTTCCCATGACATTGACCACTTGATTGTTAGCTTGTGTTGAGGACGTTTTAGTTTCAAAGAGCTTTTTTATTATTGGAATGTCCCGCAGAATTTTATTAATAGCGATTTTCAAGGACACGTTCATTTTGTAAAAAATGATAAAATTTACACATGATTGGAGAAATATTATCCACGTAGTCGGCTTGTAAATATAAATAGGGACGAATATGCCCATGCTAAGAAAGTAATCCGTCAACATATAAGGGATAAAACCCAAAAAGTAGAGAAACGTTACTATGAATAGCATTTTGCATGCATTAATGTGAGACATCAACTGAGCAGATTTTTGTACAGTTGAAGAACCTCTTCTCAGTGATTTCTCCTTTGGTTGTTTGTTAGCTGATCTTTTCTTAATAACAGTCAGAAATATAATGAAGTAACAAATTATAATGACTAATCCTGGAATGAAGAACATTGAAATGAAGGACAATCGAATGTGGAATTGATTGTCAGTAATTAGAAATGTCAAATACACAAGACCATCGTAGTAGGGACGACCAATGTCATTGAAAACCCATACCAGTGGCAATATCATTCCTACAATACACATTACAAAGAAGGCTATCATAATTCTGGTTTTCGTTATGATGTTGGAGTAAGAAAAAGGCATCAAAATGGAAATGAGGCGATCAATAGCAGAGGTCATCAATGTCATTGCATTCATGTTTTGTGCTAAGCTGAATATCACGCCCAAAAAGAGTACCACGTTGTCGGAGTAAGGATCTGGATCTTGCAAAAGAATCGCGAAAATTCCCGCGCTAAGTAATATTGCAAACAATATATCGCAAGAAGACATTATTACCATGAGATATCCAGGAGCTGAATGGAGCATAGGGGAACTCTTAACAGCCCTAATAACCAAATATGAGCCAAATAAAATGCAGATAACCATTATTGAGTAGAGACAAAACTCAAAAGCTGCCAGCAGAGCACTCTCCGGAACTTCATAATAGAAGTAATCGTCGTCCTCCTCAGTTGTATTCGTTGTATTTGGCACAATCCGAAGTTCTAAAAAATACCTTAATAACTCACATTTTAATGAATTCCCTAAGGTAGGAACTCACAGTATTCCTAAACAATATCTAAACATAATATGCTTCATTAAGAAAATGTTCATGTTTAAAGTTTCGAAATTTAAGATTTATGACTGCATTTACATCCAATTTTCGCTAACACGATGAAGTTGACAATAATGAAGTACAATTTAACTTATATATTGTATAAGTCTGATTCCCAATATTCTGATGTTGCGAGACTATTCACTGTGACAACTTTACACCAGACAGTATCTTCATATGATACTGTATTTAGCCAATTCCCAATCCAAGCAAAAAATTTGAAATTAGCGCGCCATGATTTTGTAAAACTACTTTTTGAAGCAATGAGTGAAATCTCGAACAAAATTCAGTTAGTCTTAAAACACAATTCGCCAAAATTTCCTAAGAAACGTAGGTTATTGATAGCATTTTCTTAAATTTTGAGAATGTAATAAAAAAGAAACCTAATTTTTCTATATTCATGCTTTGGAAAAAAACGATAATACCCTAAGAATGGAGGCCAAAAGTTTTAGTGATAAATATAAGAGTTCTATTGCTTTAGGTTATTTACGTAACAAAACTCAAAGTTATATTTTCTTTTTTTGAAACATCTTAAACTTTGGAAAAAAATCTACAAAATCATTTTTAAGTACAGATGGGTATTTCCTTTTCTTAAATATCCTTTAAAAGAACATCATGAAAAACTAAAAGATCTTAAAAATTGGAAAAAATTTCGTTGATCCTCTTCCACTGCTTTACAAATATACACAGTCTTAGAATTTTCTTAACATAATTTGTCTCTTAAAAATAAATATGTCCATTAATTATTAAAAATTGTTTAGTATTTTATTAAAAGATTAATCAAAATGATATCATAGAAGTGAGACTGTAATTTTTTTAAGTGCTGAGGGAACAATTCAAGCATTGCTAGTCGCATATCTTTTAAATTTCGCTCTAAGTATATTTTATGGAAATCATGTGTTCGTTATTGGTCTTTAAAAAGTTTGCATTTTTCATTTTTCAAAATTCAAATATAACGAAATGTCGAAGAGTAAAATTCCAGTTGCAAACTAACTCCAAAATCTTAATATACTTATTAAGAAAGCATTACATCAACAAACCCATTATCAAGATATAATGAGCCTATATATATATATATATATATATGTATATATATATTTACATAAATAATCCTAACCTTAACATTATTTCTACTAGTGTTACTTTTACATAACAAACTGATTTGTCTGCCTATAAAGAAATATTGGAAGGTTTTTACATGGACTCATCTATGGGGTAGAACCCGCTCAATCAATGATGAAGTGCTAAAGCATGTTCTTATACCTGAATTACATGCAAATAAAATGAGAAATTCAAATTATTTCCATACCTAGTGTTGAGATAATGAGGGGGTCTAATGTCCATGGGAACAACAACCCTGAGATATTTCTGAAAAAATCCTCTGTGAGTCCATTCAGGCGCACCGTGCGAAAAGTCAGAAGTTGTCGCATACTGGACGCGACAGAGCCAGGTTGGGAATTTAAGACAACAAAGAAAAAGGAGACAACCCTCTAGCTTGTGGTACTTTTAGATTTTAAAGATTTTCATTTAGTTCGGGAGTTATCAGCGTTTAAAAATTGTATGTTGAGGTCATCACAGATTTTAAAAGATTCCTAGTGGAAATAGGGTTAAACAGCTTAGAAATTTTTGAAAATGTTTCATGATCCTGGAAAAAATTTTTGAGCTCTTATAATTAAAAAAACTAATGAAGACATCTACGTTCTGACAAGCATCTCCCAGACTTTAAGCACCGCACGCCTTAAATTTACCTGAAAAAAATTTAGCTGAAAATATTGTATGAAGAGAATTCAAATATTTTAAAAATTTAAAAAAATTCAAAAATATTCATGAAAATAGTTAAACTTTTCAAGTACTTTTGGCTATTGTTCTGCGGCCAAGGCAATTTTGAACTTAGCTGGCACTTGGCCGTATTCTGCCATTAGCCGTGATTTTTTTGCAGTAATTAGCGCTTTTAACAACTACTAAGTTAAATACTGCAATTTTTAATTTAACGATTAAAACATGCCCGTAGTTCGAACAATTAAAGAAAATGGTCAATGGGACTAAGTTTTAAAAAATATAAATCATGGAAATGAATTGTTCATCATAATGTTCAGAAATGAATTTAGCCGCGATTTTGGCCGTAAGCTAAAATCTTTGGTCGCAGCCGGCAGTTGGCCGCAGCCATGGCCACAGAACACTAATTTAGACACACCATCACAATTTTGTACAAAATTTCAATATTACTTTCAAGCCAGTGTATTGACAAGCGGCATAAGCCAGGCTTGCCGCTGTGTGTTGTTTAAAATTTTAAGTTGTATGGCGCACACAACATAACATGTTGAGCGAAAAAATTCATCGTGATTAAATTTACAATTTTGAAGCTGATATAAAATTATGATTGTTGCATTATATTTTCTATCTTCGAATTTATTAATAAGCCAGTTACTGCGTTATTTATCCCATTTAAATCAAGTAATTACATGTATAATCCCATGATATATTCATATTGACATACCGTTATTTTGGCAAATGTTATATCTACCTAAATTGCTATAATATAGAGTTTTCACGCCTATGAGTAGATGGGCGCCACCATCAGCCGTCTGCTATTGGCAGCGCAGCCGGCTGAGCCACATCTATAGAAATGGATTAGACCGTATAATATTCCATACAGAAACCCTATAATGCCCATAGCCCTGTAAAAACCGTATATCGTGGGCCTGGAGCAAAAGTGTAACAAATCGCATTTTCACACTTTTTTAGTTTTTTGGCTCGTTGATCAGTTTTCATGTCTTACTTTGTTTCTAGAACTTCAGTTTGGGTTCTTACGCATTGTAAAGACGGTTATCTTGTGCAAAAGTGTAACATGTGCACTCAAAAAGTTTTTATGTAGGATTCATTAAACACAAAAACATGTATATTTAAAAACTGAAATTTTGCACTTCTTACACTTTTGCTCCAGACCTACGATATGATACAAGCAGTATTGTGAAACTATCTATATGCAAAAGGTTAATCATGCACTTACAGGCAATCTGATTAATAAGACATAACCTAATCAATATTGAGCGTCACGACCATATCAAACACGTGAAATGCGGTTTCCTTTTAATGACACGTTTCGTTTGTCTTGATATAGTTTTACTTATCAATCGGCTGACCCGTCTAAATTTTCCGACGACTGGCTGACCTAAAATATGAAGGCAGTGGCAGCAGCTCAGCCGGCTGGCCCAGCTCTATGTGTAGACTTTTGCATTAAATCTGATTTGTAGATTTTTCAGCCAAATAATCGTGGAATGGTTATATTGGTATGTATATGCAGATGCCAGTTGGAAATGCATATTTCCTTAATTTTTACAAAAAAAGGCTACTCTATTGGAAGAAATACAGAAAATATACATAGCTTAATAATTTTGTAGTTACTTTTAGTGACAGTGTAATATTTACTTAAATCCCAAATCAAAACAGCAACACATCCTTAACCCAACCGACTTTACTCTCAGGATTTTATGAATATATCAAAACAATATCAAACACCTGATAAAGATTTTTACTGAAAACATGAAAAACTCATACAAAGGCAAGCTTGGCATAAGCGGTGCAAAAACGCAAACGGCGATAAAGATAAGCAAGAGTTAAGAGCAATAAGAGTGGTTGAGAAATAATTGAGTGAAGCCTAATGTTATTAAGACGAATGCACTTAGGGGTGTTATAAATTTAATAATGCAAAATAAATAATTAAATGCGCAGGATAAAATCGTTTTTTTTCGTAGGATATTACTAGTTTTAAGGAATTGTTTACCTTAATAATCGCAATATTATTCAGCATATTTAAGATGAATCGAATCATGTTTTTAGTAAGTGATGATCTAATTTAACATATTGCAGTTAAGATTGATTAGTAGGGATGCTCATCACAAGGTTGATTGGAGACGCATCATTTCGGGAAGAAGCCTATCCATGACAAAAAAAGAGCTCAAGGGGGACTGTAGGGACTTGCTCCCCATTTATTTTGAAAAAACCGCAAGTCCTCACATAGAGCTGCTACATTTGCCAATTAAGCTGTTAGACCTTCAAAAATGAAGTACAGGTTCTTGTTACCTTATCAAAAATTTGAAAAAATTCCTCATACGATATATCAACTAAAATCCTAGAAAAATGATAGCCTGCCATCGCATTACTTAAAGACCAATAAGTTCAAATATCAGAGCTTATAGGTCTTTGCTCATAGACGATGGGCTAAGCAGGTTATTTCTTTACAGTCTGACCGCGATTTCATTGGCACTGGCCTTACTGGTGTTGCAAGACGAAGCAGTACATCGCAATCAGTTGTTTCTGCAGTGGAAATTTTAGAAAGTTGTTACAACAAAAATGATCTAAGCCCATTATAAAATTTGTAAAATGCAATTGTTTAATAAATTATTATTTTTATTGATAATATTAATATATTATATAATGTAAATTTTTGGTGAGTTTGAAAGTTTTTATAACATTGATAATACACTTGTTGACCAAATACCCGGATAATAGCAGTTGATTTCCTTCAATTTAATATTTAAGCATAAAATTTTCAAATTTATCCCAATTAGGAATATACAAAAAATTCTGAAACAAACTGAATGAAAATTTTTCTTGACTAATGATAAATATTACTTACCATCAACGGTTTCATTAGATGCCCCGCGATTCATTTGAGAAGTAAAATACAAATGATATGTAGCAATTAAATTTTGGAATTAACATTAATCCCGTCGTAATTGGGAAGGCCAAAATGGCAGACGTATCCATTTCTGTAATCACAATTTAATTGATGAGATTAATTCGTTTGACATAGAATCGCGTTCACTTAAATTCAATTTTCCCAGTTAAACGAATCAAAGGATTTTTCGTCTGTCCATGAATGAAATGTCCTCTAATTAAAAATTATGAGTAAAATGCATAGACAACTATTGGCATAAGTGCTTAACCCTATTCGACCTGTGGGACTTTTTCTCTTCTCCTTTTAAGCTTTTGAATATTGGTCAAAAAGTTGTGAAGCTTTATTAGCAAGACTTAGTGAGTTTCTTAACTTCATAAAGATTTTCTAAATATCCGAATATAGTCTTCCATCTTTTGCTGAAAATTGGGAACTTAATCAACAGAAATACAGAAAGCAGTAGAAATATCTTTATGTGTAAATTACTGGTAAATTAAAGGGACAACTGAAATTTTTGCCAAGAAAACTCTTTTTAAAATAAATGGGGAAGGGACAGGGAAAACCAGATCTGATGGTGGATTACATTAAAACCAAATTCCATTTTTTCTTCTTTCCCAGGAGAAGTATAAAAAACTATGCCTGGTTCCGCTACGACACACAAACTAATTTGTTGAGTGTCTATTTAACAATTGTAAGATACAGATAGGTACAAAAGCATTTTTAAGAGGAATAAATCGTGGGGTTTAAATCTTGAAATCATTAAGCGAATACTTGCCAATGTTTAAAATATTATACTCAAATTTGGATGATTAGTGTAAAAAATCTTTGATTTCAAGAATGGATGTTGAAGGACTTTTAATATATTCTAGGAAAGATACGGATTTCAAATATCATTACATTGAAGTGCTCAATATAGATGTTTTAATTACATCAATGTACACTGGCGCATCTGTTGCGTTTTTTGTCTTTAACCTACATGCTTATTTACGCAATACCTCGATGTTTCAAAAAAAGTTGCAGCAGTTTTGGATCTGCTTTAAGAAAAACCACTTAGATACTTCATATACATTGTAATATTATACTTTTAGCGATTCAAATTCTTTTTTAATATTTTGAAAACCATTTTTTCGATTTGAAATTAAATAAATTTAAATTTTTATCAAGGATTTATGTATAGAACATGTATAAAGGAAAAAATGATATGATGGTCAAATTAATACTGAATAACAATTTTTGATATTATTTGATGAAGCTTTTTGAAAATTTATAGAAAGTTTACCAAATGCAAATTTAAAATTAGTATAATTAAAGGTTTGTTTTGAAATGGAACTTAAGTTTAGAGGGCTACGACTTATCAATTGCTAAATTTTTTATGATATATATATATATATATATAAGTATACAGATCTGTACTCATTAATAATTAACAAACATTCAAACATTTGCTTCAGAAAGTTTTAAAAGATGTAAGATCCAGCACCCTGAACTGGTAATATAAACTTAACAAGAGGAGCGGCTGGGTACCGATTTACCAAGATATCTGAACCGTGTGTCGAATATACTGGTGTATGTGTGCATACGTACAATGAATAATAAATGGAACTAAATTTGAATTGAATGAAATTATTTTTGGAAGATATTTAAGAATAGAATAATGAATGAGTTGATTACAATATCATGATATTTTCCATACTTATAAACACATGTGTTCAAAACTGTATCAGCGCCTGTTAATGATTATAAACACACATGCACTAAACTGGACTACTGTTTCTTAATGCTGGCTGTTTGAAATAAAAAACGAAGCCAGTGATACATCAAAAATATTTGCATCAAGAACAATTAAGATGTTCTAGTAGTTATTGCTTATATGCTTAGTTGTACAAAACAACTTTGTAATGAATATCTTTAAATTCCATAAGCCTTGCGAATTTTTCTGCTCAATGTGTTCTAAATTGCTAACAGTTTTAATAGAAATTCATTTCTGCATTTTGTACACAGACTTTCTTTTTATTGTTACATTGAATAAGACCTTTTCATATTATCGTAGTGGACCACAATGACCTAGTATTCCTGGAAAAATGGAATATATTGATATATTATCAACTGGGACCTATGGTCTGTCAATTCAAACAAAATATGGATTTTTCTTGAAAATACATAAAAAATTGGAAAGCCATTATCTGGGTGTAAAAACGTTTCTCTCAGCATGGCAAAAATTTTTACTGGACTTTATAATGGCTTTTATTATGAATGCAAATGTTATTTGTTTTGTGGATACTTTAAGTTACCTATCTCCATGTGAACCTATAAAAATGTGAACTTCAATCAAAATGTGAACTTTAATCAAAATGTGAACTTTAATCATAGTGTGGAATTTGATCATATTGCCGGCCTCTAAGCTTGCAAGAATGTTGTGTGCTTTGATGTATTCTCCAAACGAGTAATGCCAGAGGGAAATAGTTGGCGTGTATTTTCCTGGTTGCCCTAACTATGACGTTAAGTGTATATAGTATAAACGGTATTGAGATCCTCCTCCTTTAATATTTAAGAGTACACCCTTGCACCTAACATTTCAATAGGAGAACTGTTTTCATGTTTGTAATTTCAAGCTTTAACTGCAATATAATGTTTACAATTGAATCACACATTAATCATTTTCTGTGTTTTGAGGCGTCAAAGAGGGGAATTTTTTTCCAATGATAACCAATCCACTTTAAGTAATAATCAAACCTGTGATCAAGACAAACCTATGCTCAGCGAATATGTTATACATGTAATTATGCCAACATACTGGTACTATGTTGGTGCTACTAGGGAATAATGAACATCTTTCATTTGTAAGCAATACCATGAAGAAACAAAACAAATCATCTTTTTCTTGTCAATTAAGGAAGACAGCAATACTAGTAAAAGGAAAACTTGCAAATTTGGCAAATACTTTTTCTCATTATGAACATTAAGCTTAATAACATCTGTAAACTAAAACATTCTAAACAAGATTTTTTTCTGTTCCGCACAATCTGTTGTTAGTTTATTAGCAGAAAGCTTTGATAATAAGTACGTAATTTTTACAAACACGTTTAGGAACTCCTTTAGGAATATTAAGAAATATAAGTGTGTTGATCCAATTACTCAACCCTATTCGACCTAGGGGTGGACTTCCTCTCTCTATTAAACGTTTGATTATTACTCAAAAAGTTGTGGAACTTTCTTAATGAGACTTAGTGACTTTTCTAAATTTCACTACGGTCCTAACCCCTTATAAAAATTTGCTAAATAGCTCCTCCTTTTATGTATGATATTATTTTTCAACTGTGGATATAGTCTTCCAATTTTTGCAAAAACTTATGATTGTTAGTATGAAAATGATATTTAATTAGTTCGGAATGATAAAATCAATATTTAAAATATTTCAAAAATACCCACATTTTGAGGTTTGATGACGTCATCAAAAATAACTATTGCATCGCATTTTAATACATTGGAAATTGAGGGTGCTGATATGAATAATATTTGTTCAACGTTTCGTATTAACATTATAATACAATCCAGAGTTAGCTAGGTGGGAGGAAGTTGTCCCTTTCCAGGCTTGAGCAGCTCGAAAAAAGCCCAGGTCAAATAGGGTTAATGGGAAATCAAATGTTTGCATGAACAATTTCCAAAATAGTCAGATGCAAAGATTAAAGCTGGTACAGTCACTGGTTCTGATGTCAAAATTTATATGGAATTAATGTATCATATGTCGGTTGTTCAAAAAGGTGCTTGGTTCAGGGTAGAAAAAGATATTTCAAAAGTTTAGGAAATAATTCTGATGTGTAATCAAATAATAAACCGCATGGTTAAAATCAGCAAATATTTGCTTTCCAATGATATACATCGTTTTTCCATGCTACCCATGATAATTGATAGTTGATCTAGCAGTTCGGAGTGGATAATTGATTGATACTGCTGCAAACTTCATTCAATTATCAATTAGCACATATTGTTTGCAATCTACAGACTTCAAACGTGTAAGGTTTGTTTGATTTGAACTAATCGTAGTTCAGAAGCACAGTTCACAAAAATAAACGTGGTCTAAGCCCCAAGTATAAAGCTAAACCCTTAAATTCAAAGGTTTCAGCTACATTGTATTTCCTAATGAAGCCAAGATATTTTTTAATATTTTCCATATTTCTTTGAAAAAAAGTTTTGAAAAAAATGTTCTTAGCCATCAATATCCGTCGAGATAATTGATTGAAAATTGAAAATGGACGTACGAGGATAATGGGATTGATTGACGTAGTTGATTGACTCTAGTAATTTGATTATCGAACAGCCATAGTTCTTTGGACGAAAATGAAACGTCAGTGAGTCAAATATAATTAACATCAAGGGCCTTGTTCCTTGTAAAGAAGATGCTAAGTTATACAAAACTATATTTAAAGATTACGCACAATAAGTGTTTTAACATAAGATAATTGAACATAACTACTAAAGGTCAAAGCTAACAACAATGGTAATCAGTCACCAATTTCACCCATAAATTTATTAGGCGATTTAGTAAACTATGGCCTTACTATCTCCATGTATCCTACATGGAATATTTAATTCCAGTTATAGCCCTAACCTAACCCTACTCGAGTCCAGCAGTTCCATTTGCACTAACACAAATTCAGCCCGTTTTAGCCCATTCATATATTCCAAGCCAAAAACTATTGGTTTGCTTAACCAATTATGGGTATGTTAAAAATAAATAAAAAATTAACAATATTCCATTTCTCGGTAAAAAATAATCCGTTTTCTTGAAGCACCCATTTTCAGCAAGGCCAGAATCAGGTTGGAACAGCCAATTATTCTGTCATCTTTGTTTTGGTGAGAGAGCTGATAACGAATTCATCAACTGCATCCTTCTCCAAGTCATCTGCAGGATTTCTATAAAGTACGCGGTGACTAATTGTAGGTTTCTGGTCCAAATCATTCAAGGAATCTTTGTCAAAGCTAATTCGAATAAGCAATCTTAATTCTAATGTGACATCAGTGACGTTTGGACCACTTCCAACAACATAATTAGGATATTTTGCATTCCTTGGATATTTGTTGAGCTCTTCTCCATACGATAAATGGTAATGTCTCCCTATGCAACTTCAATCACACCGTGGATTACAGTAACCATAATTACAATCCGACATCGTCCTTCGAATTTATTTCCAGAGATCCACGCTCAATATTCATTAAAAATCAACAGAAAATATCAGGAGGTTATCCAGAAATTTCTGATGGGGGACATCTCAATTTTCAGCAAATTTGGTGTTCAATTATGTGATAGATTCTTCCAAGAACTGTTAAAATATTACAAAAATTGGTTATTAAACTGCATTTAGCTAGACTAGTTCTAAATTGTTTAAATTTTTAGTGAGATGCCTTATTTTTTAACCATAGACTCAATGTTGAAAACCTGAAAAGGGGACACTGCCTCACCCCCTAAATACGCCACTGGAAGACATATTCAATCAAATTTGAGAGTGCTAGTAGGGAAATGATTTGAACAAATTTCAAGAGCATAGTCTATTAGTCATTCAGATACACAATCATTTTGTAAATAATTTGAGTTTGTATAAAATGCTTGTTCACTTACATTTTTATTTAATGAATAAAATTTCTTAGAAATTGACATATAATATTTTGAACTTTAAAGAATGAGTAACATTTCTCAACTCATTGCTTACAATGTTATTCTACACTTCAGTTGAGTTGATTTTAGTACACAGTTGGCTAATAGTTTAAAATATCGGCGTATTTCGTTGATCAACTTTGTCAATTTCTCGGCTCAAGCCCATCCTTGTCGGCCCAGCCCATGCCCATCTTTTTTCTAAACAAGCATCATTCACAAACAGTTAGATTTTGAAATTTCATTGATGCCACTTTAAATACATGTATAATTTAAATTATTTTTCTTAGTATTGAAAAGGGTTTAATTTTAGGTCTGGTTTCCAAAATCAAGAAACCCAATAGTTTTCAATAAGTTATAAAATGACTTCTAACGAAAAAAATTCTTGCACCAAATGGTAAAAATACATACCGGTAGTGAATTGGTTAAATTGCAACAAAATTCAAATGCTATCAAGCGAGCAACCCCAACTTATAAAAATATAATTGCACAATCTCAGAAATTGGCATTTTTTACCTTATGAGCAGCTATTTTTGAAAACCTTGCCCCATGCCAGGCGAAATCAACATCTCACCCCACCTCATGGGCCAACCTGCCCCACTTCCATATCTTTTTGCAATAATAAATTCTAAAAGTAACTAAGTAATAATACCATTTAGACCAAGAACTAACTGCGTTTATGTCTACCTTAGGGTTTGTAATCCCGTGATTCCGGGATTTCCAAAATTTATTCAAGATTTCTTTGTATAATCTAACAGTTACAGAAGCAATATTTTTATTGTTTTGTTTTATTATCTGGAATTTCCTGTTCAGCCTGAAGACAATAATCGTAGGTTTTGAAGAAGACTGAACTTTAAAATTTAGGCCTCAACGACAGAAAAACTAATCAAATTGATAAACAAAAAACTATATTAAATTGATCCTATAGATATATAAAGTATTATTCAAGATAGTACAGAAAATATGCTTATAAAAATTGAAAATATGTTATAAGCTGAGCTAGCCAGAGGTCCTGATTTAACACTGCTGCGAATTTTTATTTGAATCGGGTGAAATACACTTTCTGAATTTATTAATTGTAGAAATACTTTCAGAAATTAATTGCACATACTTATATATATGGAATTACTTTTCTATCATTCTATTGAATGAATTCAAATTGACTTCATATGAAGCTATTTGAAATTACATCAAAATGAGAGAAGGTTGAAAATATTAAGAAATATAGCCTCTCAAAATGAAAGTCAGGTTACAGCAAAGCCAATGTTGAAAAACCCATTTTCAAGGGTATTTTTGAATATATATATATATATATATATATATATGATGCATTTAATTTGCAGGTTGATGCAGTGCCTTGACCCGAACTGCCCCACCCTGCAGATTGGAGCGACCAACTTCCACCTATACCAGCACCAACTAACCTTAACTACATTGTTTTCTGCCAATATACCACCCAAATGAATTAATCTCTATTCAACATGCATAAATTGTATAAATTCAAAATATTCAATCAAACCATTAATCGAAAGAAATGCCTTCATGTAGAAGTGGAATTAGCCGAAGCCTAGTGTTTGAATTGTTTTTAGTTATATATCGTTTTAGCTATATATTAAAGATGATTTCTAGATTAAATTTTTTTGTCCACTAACTAAATACTTGGTGAGCATCTGGAGTTTAATAAATTTTTATTAATAATGACTTTCTTATGAAATTTGCATCAATTGGAAATTCAGTGCTATATTATAAATCAAATTTTTGATGTTACTACTTAAGTTTTTACTGATTTCAGAATTATCAACATTACGGTTTATCAAGTTGTTTTAACTAAAGTGAATCGAATCAATGATTAGAGTCCAATAATCAACCCTACATTATTATATATATATATCCCTTATTGTCACATTAAAGGGATTAAAGAATATTCAATTCAGAGGCGCGTTTAGGATCTATGAATTGGCTGGGCTACTGCCAGACTTAAAAACCGACCGAAATCTCAGTTCCAAACTCTAACCCTAACCCTAAACCCTATCACAAAACACAACATGTTTTAGGCAAGCCTATATTAATAATGAACCTATTTACAAATAAAATCACACGATAAAATATTAATAAATAGCACACAACAGTATGGTACCATATTGCTTCCACATTAAGAACAACTAATTATGAACAACTAATTAGTATGACATTCCTACTTTACGGATTAATAGAAAGTAACAATCTAAGAAAGATCGATTGTACTTAGTTAATGTGCAATAAGTAAACAGAACGGACCATTCACCATTATTTATGCCTTCTTTTATGTAAGACATGTCTATTATCAATCGTAAAAAGTCAAAGATGAAATTAATTAACCGTTTCTTAACCTGATTAACCAGCTCCTGCAGATTAATCAGCTTTAACCGGACCGGTTTTAATCATCATCTTTATGCAGTAATCTTGAAATTTGCATTTTATTTTATAATATAAGAATCAATTATGCTGCACATTAGTTATTGTAAATTGAAACCTACGGGTATTGGTGCTGGTATGAATAAGACTTTTAGGTGTATGGGCAAAGCTTCTTCGAATATAGCTATCAGATAAACTTACCAACACAGCACTAAAGCTAACCCTACAGGCGGGAAACCTGGTACTCGCGGATAATATGAATGCCCGCGCATCTAAGGTATATTCAAGATGATCCCAATTAGCATTTTCTTATTGGAGCNTATATATATATATATATATATGATGCATTTAATTTGCAGGTTGATGCAGTGCCTTGACCCGAACTGCCCCACCCTGCAGATTGGAGCGACCAACTTCCACCTATACCAGCACCAACTAACCTTAACTACATTGTTTTCTGCCAATATACCACCCAAATGAATTAATCTCTATTCAACATGCATAAATTGTATAAATTCAAAATATTCAATCAAACCATTAATCGAAAGAAATGCCTTCATGTAGAAGTGGAATTAGCCGAAGCCTAGTGTTTGAATTGTTTTTAGTTATATATCGTTTTAGCTATATATTAAAGATGATTTCTAGATTAAATTTTTTTGTCCACTAACTAAATACTTGGTGAGCATCTGGAGTTTAATAAATTTTTATTAATAATGACTTTCTTATGAAATTTGCATCAATTGGAAATTCAGTGCTATATTATAAATCAAATTTTTGATGTTACTACTTAAGTTTTTACTGATTTCAGAATTATCAACATTACGGTTTATCAAGTTGTTTTAACTAAAGTGAATCGAATCAATGATTAGAGTCCAATAATCAACCCTACATTATTATATATATATATCCCTTATTGTCACATTAAAGGGATTAAAGAATATTCAATTCAGAGGCGCGTTTAGGATCTATGAATTGGCTGGGCTNCCCGCGCATCTAAGGTATATTCAAGATGATCCCAATTAGCATTTTCTTATTGGAGCAATCTCCGATTATGCAAAGTTCTTTTCCCAAATGAGCATTTTCACAGTAGGTGCCATCACTTATATATTACTTATATTAGATCACTCAAAATACGGACCAATCCTAACCCCAAGCCAAGCTCCAATACAACGTAGAGAAAGTACTGTATGCAATTACAATACAAAAGTAAGTATACAAAATAACTGCTTGACACATTTTCAACCTGTTGCCATATTATGGGGATAAATAAAAAGGTCAAAGTAGGTTCTATGTCATAATTTGGGAAGTGGTAAGTTATCGAATAAACTTCCTTAATATATAGTGAAATCATAAGGAAAATGTAGCATTATATTCCATCCCAACCAGTCGCGTACACAAGGAGGGGGATATGCTGGAATGCTCCCGTCAGGTTTTCAAAAGTGATTTTGACTGGCTAAATCAAAAGAATTTGGGTAAAAAAATTAAAAATGTAAAATCTGAGGTTGCTCAAGCCCGCCTTTAGACTCGCCCCTGATTCAAGTAAATTACTTCTGATAATTAAAAAGCGCGATTTATCCAATTACCTTTTCAAAATGCGATACATCCCTTCCCCTATTCACATTTTTGTTATCCCCATTGTGTGAACTATTTCTTCAAATACATTCTCATTATATAAATCGTTCATAACTAACAACGTGGATATCTATAGTTGTATATTGAAATTGGTGAGTCACTATAGCAACCTCGTCAATTGTCTGATTTCCGAAACTTGATAGCTTCATTGTTGGACTTTATAGACCAAATTATCTCGTCGAACTGACAAAAACTATGCAGAAACTTTAATTTATCGGCTTACAGATCACTCATATACAGCATTCGGAAGACTAACAGCAGGCTCGTGGCATACATTTGCAAGTTAGGGGGTCATGGCCCCACGTAGTGCAATAAGTAAATCATAGTTTTACTCATATGAAATAGTTTCGCACGTTTTCATTGAATTTTTAAAGGAATGGCATTAGTATTTGATATATTTTAACTAAAATATATTAACTCCAACTTAGTTACATAATATTAGAATTAATTCTATGGAGTTTTCAATCCAGGATGCCGGGAGGAAGGCGCCAAGTGACCCAACAGGAAGGGCCATGCTCCCTCAGCCACTGGCTTGACAACCAGGGTTGCTGTTGATATTGAGTTGAATTGATATCAGCATGTCGATATCAAATCAATTGATTTCAATTGATTTAAAAATCTCCAAAATTTATAAAATACAATGTACATACTGTGCGGTATTGGATCACATGAATTATTTTCATGGTGATGTACACAATAAAGGCGATACATTCTTAATAAGAACTCAGAATTCAACTGGAAGTCGGAAAAAAATTTTTAAATTATTCCCACACATAAAATTCTGATAAAATACATGAGAGCAGAAATTAATCACAAAAATATTTTGTTTTCTTTGGGTAGAGAGCTCAAGTTTCATTTACACGCGTCATGAAAGCGTTTAAATGTGTACAGAAACGAGGACGATTGACGATTTAAATGTCTACTTGAAAAAGGAGACATTGCTCTATTGTTGTTTTCAGATAGTAGCAGTCTTTATTAGTTCGTAATATGTAAGAGCTTAAAAATGTAAAAAAAACCGCTTGAGTTAATTAGGGTTAGATATTATTTTGTAATATTTCCTAGACATTTTTTCAAGGAATTTATGTTGACAAGGTTCTCTATTCATGGAAACACAACAAATAAGAATAATTTTTCTGCAACGGCTTATAGATTTACTAACGATTTAGATTTTTTAGAAGTAGGATTTCGTATTAAGTGGCATCAAGCCCCTTGAAAATTAGGGAGGCTTGAGGTTTAAAAATTAAATTAAATGATCTCGGATATATTACATTTGAAGTTCAAATTCTTAACACAGTTTTTATGGCAGTAATTGATTTTTGTAGTGAATTTCGTTGAAATAAGTAAAGAATACATTGTATCAAAAAAGTGAACACAATTGATATCGAGTTGGAATTTTGCCGATTACTTAGCCCCACGCCCAGTTCGTCCAAATACAGCTTTGGCCCAAACCCTGCCTGGAGTAAATTACACCATTGCTAGTGTCTTTTGCTTCACAGAGGCCCATAAGCACTGCACCCTGAATTTGATTGTATAATTTGCATAATTTATTGATTAATATGTGCATATGCATTTGGATTTTTAGTCCGTCGACAAGTATTGTAATGTTAAGTGAAATAATGACGATTGTTGCCATAACCCACAACAGTCTATGAATATGTTTAATCTCCTGATTTTTTTATAACTGAGCATGACAAAACTTAATTGCAATTTTGCATTGAAAGCGACTATTGCAATTAGCCGTTTGCATGTACACAAAACTTAAAAAATGGGAACGACAACAAGAGCATTTATATTCTGCTCCTCTTTTATGCAAAAATTCCTTAAAAAATAATCCCAAATGAAAATGAAATGTGTGATTATTATAATTTGTATATTTATTTTTACATGTTCTACAAAACTACTGGAGTTGCACTAAAAAATGTTGACAAGTTTTTGCACGAATTTGATTTAAAATGGTTGTCAATTTCTTTTACCAGAACAATTTATGTAATGTTTTAAGAAACAAATACTTTCCTTCATATCCCAAGAAAATATCCTTTACAATAAGAGGCAATAAATGTAGATAATATGTTTGTATTTTTTTATTAATCTTTAAATGTATGCTTGCAACACGGCGCTAAGCATACTCACGTGACCTGAATACCAGAAGGTGAAAATTGGTGGTATTTAGAGTCATTACATAATGTAGCATCGCTAGGGTGCACGGAAGTGCGCTGAGTGAGTGAACGCGACTAACTATTTCTGTATTTACAACTGAGTTCGTCTATTATATACATAAATATTGACAATATGTACAAATAACTAGTTCAACTAGTACACACGAAAACAGTGAACTGGCCGATACCAAGGAACCGGTACCTGCCGCCACAATAATAATACTATTTTTGTGAGGCAACCACCTTTTAAAACAGCTCTACCCCCTGCTGCCTACTATGCTATAAGCCAAAGGATATCATGAGAAAACTGATCATTTCATATAAATTTAATTACTAAAATTCTCTGCCAACTTACACCAACTTACATTAGCACAAAGTAAATAGGAGTTTTCAAAAAATTCTTTGTTTCGTAGCAAAAAAATTTAGATTTTAGAAGTATTGTACCAGCTAACAACGCAGGGCTGATTAAATGGTTTTTTTGACATTTGCAGTAAAAGTTTTTAAATGATTTTTTTCTTGTATTTCAAATACCAATTAGGCCCACGCCCGACCCAACTTTAAGTCCAACCCAATTCCAAATCTGGTTGATATCAACAAAAAATTACTGTTGATTTGAATTGATATCAACTGATATCAATTAACAAAAGTCTGTTGATTTGATTTAATACGGAATTTCTATATCAACCGCAACCCTGCTGACTACCAATATTGAAATACACAATATCAAGGATATATTGCACTTTAAGAAAAAAATGAAACGATGAAATTCCGACCTTTTTTAACCTCACTGAAGGTAAATACTCCTAGTTGACTAATAATGAAGGCGAAACTTATAATGATATTAGATATATGGCTACGAAATCATTTCAAAATACACTGCAGAATGTCGCGATATCTGAAATAAAACCATTCAAAGAACATCATCGTTATGAAGTTTCCTACATTTTCAAGTGTAAATTCTGTAGATTACATTTCCTTTATTATAAATCCCTTCTCTGAATATTGCTAGGAAGTTCCATAACTGCCAGTAAAATTAAAAAATCAAAAAATCAGAATAGCTCAATTTATGGCAAAAGCTTTGAGAGATTTTCAGGTTATAAATTTCATTATTATGTGTTTACATGCAAACGGCTAATTGCAATAATCGATTTCAGTGCAAAATTGGCAGTTAAGTTTTGCCATGCCCAGTTAATAATATAATATCTGGAGCATAAACATATTGATAAATCGCATTATTCCACTTAACATTACAATACTATCAATGGCAACATTATTATGTTATCTAGGGAAAAGATTAAAATATGAGCAGTTTAATTTTTAAAAAAAGGAGACACCTCATTTACACTGTGCACTCTGATTTTTGAAATGAAACCGTTCAACAATTTTAAGAGAAACCAAAAAAAGTTAGAAAAATCTCTGAGCAATTTAAGTTAAATCTATGCACAAATTTAAAACAGTTTAGAGTACTCTTTAGTAGATCGATAAAATTTAAAACATTGTATAAGAAGATTGCTGTAAATGTCTCTAGATATTCAAACCTCTCAACTAGATCTGCCGATGCTCTTCCATTCAGTCTGCCATTGATAATTATGGAGCAATATTTGAGAGCTTAACTGAGATGACTCCTTTGTCTCAAATGGAAACAGCTTTAAAAGATCTGGTTTATTAGAAAAACTAAAACGATGTTGGGATTACTTATCTCTTCAAAACCCCTTGGTGTTTTAGAACAATTAAGTAAAACTCTTCAATCTAAGTCTGCAAACATATTGGAGTGATTTTAGAAGTAAAAACAGTTTGTCAAGAGTTAATACGCTGTCGCTCATTTGATTTTTTTTCTAAAATGCTACAAACTGTAATTGAAAAGTATGACAATATTATAATTTACAAAAATTGGAGTTATCACGAAAGCGAAAACTTCCTGCACGTTTTTCAAGCTCTGCTTCATCAATAACAAATGATTCGACTATTGAATCTCACTTTCGCAGGTTGCTTTTTGAATTTTTTTATTGTCTCAACACTTTCACTGCGTGAACAATTAACATTTGCGCAAAACCAAGATATCCAAAATTATAGAACTTTTGAAGAAATGCTTTAAGTGGTGAAATCACTATGCTTGTTTAGCACAATAACATGGTCTCAATGTCTCTCTATTAAAAGTTCAATTGCCGCTGTTCCTGAATTAGAAACAAGTTCCAAATCTATATGATGCGCAGCTTGCATATCAAAACCTTATTCCAGAGGTTTGCACACTTTTTCCAGAAGTGTTTAAACTAGTGAAGTTGATGCTTGTAACCCCAGTGCCATCATGTGAAGCTGAACGCTCCTTTTCAGCCTTAAGACGTCTCGAAACTTGGCTAAGATCAACCATGACAACAAAAAGGAGGCTTAATTATATTAGTGTGTCAGCATTGAAACAAGGAGAAAATTTCTGTAAAGCATTCCATATTCTAGTATAATATACATTGTATGTTTTAAGTTTTTTTATGCCTTTTGTATTAAATTTTTAACATAAAATCCTATCCCCCCTAATCAAGAAAATTAATTGACGCCACTTGTAAAATTGCATTTTAATGCTTTTTACGGTTAAATACCCGTTATGGGAATACCATTATTGGACAATTATTGTAAAATATGGAACCACCTTCCATATATAATGAGTATATTAAGATCGGATCACCTGAAGATGTGCCCCCAAAGCTTTGAGGGGGCATATATCTTCAGGTGGAAAATCTTGGGGGGGAATATCTTCAGGTGGAAAATTGTAGGAAAAACTAAATATGTCTTTTACTTTACCCTAACCCTAAACCCTAAACTAACCCTAACCCTTTTACTGTTGAAGCAAATAAATAAGGTTAGGGTTAGGGTTTGGGTTAGGGTTAGGTTATCTTCAGGCGGAAAATGTTGGGAGGGGGAATATCTTCAGGTGGAAAATCTTGGGGGTGAATATNAAGCAAATAAATAAGGTTAGGGTTAGGGTTTGGGTTAGGGTTAGGTTATCTTCAGGCGGAAAATGTTGGGAGGGGGAATATCTTCAAGTGGAAAATCTTGGGGGTGAATATCTTCAAGTGGAAAAAGTCGGGGGGAGTATCTTCAGGTGAGGCTAAATCTGGAAGTTTGGGGGGCATATCTTCAGGTGATCCTTAAGATCTTGTCCACTCCATTATGCATGATATGGCATGAAATTATTGCCCTAACCAGGGCTACCTTGCCCATTATTGTTTTACACCCTTTTCCATAATTTCGTATTTTTTGCATAATATAATTCAATGCTTTTGGTCACAATGACATGTGCTCTGTTGTGTTAAACTTCCTGTCTTGAAGTTGATAAACATCTAATACGAATACTGCGTAGACATACAACATATGTGATGTGACACAGCCGCTGTCTAGATATGTGTACGTGTTATAGAAATAAAATGCGATTTTTGCAACGCCGCGACGTTCGATGGTAGATATCTCGAGTAATCTTACGTATTGTAAACAATTTTCTATCAGTTGCATTATTATTAACAATGATAAACAAATTCTATTGATTGTAGAACAGAAAATGAAATTGCGTTTACAGTGCAGTACGCGTGCTATTGATTGCTCATTGCTGATTGGCTGGTAAGTGGAAATATTAAAGGGTATGAATGTATTGACTGTCTCCATTCAATCGTTGGAAGCGTTGCAAATTAGGCACAATGCTGTGCTCGGAGTTCACAAGCATTACGTTTGAAACTGTTTAATTGGATATTCGTATATAGACAGTGCTGGTAAGTAATTTTAAATATAATATAGTGGCGAAAGTAAAGCCCATGCTACACGAACAACTTTTGTCACCAATTTCTGTCGTCCGAACGAACAACTTTTGTAGTTGATTTGTTATGCTACACGAAAAACTTTAGTCATTTAATTAGTTTTAGACAAAAGTTGGGGAGGGGATGCTACACGAACGATTTTAGCCTGGTGACAAAAATTGGTGATAAAAATTATTGCAGAATAGTACCCTCAATAAACATATTTATACGTTATTTGTTATGCTAATTTCAAATATCATAATCATTTGTACCGGAAACTTAAATTTAACAAATTTTAATTAAAAATCTCTATGGAAACTAAAATAAAATGGCGGTTAGTTAGAATAGAATTATAGCGGACTTGGGTTAGGATTTAGGTTTAGAAAATAATAAAATAATAAGCTTTTGGGTTAGGGTTTAGGTCTATAAATTAGTACAGAAATAAGGTTTTGGGTTAGGGTTTAGGTCTATAAATTAGTACAGAAATAAGGTTTTGGGTTAGGGTTTAGGTCTATAAATAATGCAAAAATAGGGTTTTGGGTTAGGGTTTAGGTTTACAAATTATCAGAAATCCTGGAAAAAGTGTTCTGTAATAAGAAACTACTTAAAATTATACTTAATAATTTGTAATCCAAAGCTATTTGTCACAATAAATTACGTTTGTTACTATGGAGATATTGAATATTTTCAATTAATAATTTGTTAAATTTAAGTTTCCGGTAAAAATGATTATGATATTTGAAATCAGCATAAAAAATTAGGTATAAATATGTAAAAAATGTTATTTTTTATTGAGGGTACTATTCTGCAATAACGCCAAAGTTGTTCGTGTAGCATAGTGTTACAACAACTTTTTATATTTCAGTTACTACATTATTAATTATTTAAGAAAGAATTACAAGAATATCCGAATATGCAGAAATATTTAAAATAAGAAATATTAATATTGCTCATTTAACATAACAGTTGAACTAAAATTTTAAAATATTTATCAATATTAAATTTTTGGAATGTGCAGCCAGGGGCCCAGCGAGAAAAAATATATGAGAGGGTGCATTAGCAAAAATTGCTGCCCCTTCAATAGTTGCAACTAGATTCGTCTCAGTTTATTTCTTAAAACCTACTTCATGTACCTATATAGTGCAATCTTAATAGCCAATATAATAATTAACAAAATATGCAAAATAAACATGTAAGACATGTTTGGTGATTGGTATATTAAAACACTCAGCTCTTCTTGAAAAACAATGATACAAAATCTATACAATTTAAAATTCAAGTAGTTTTTCATAAGGTAGGTCAAGGCGATACGAACAACAGGCCATGACATCGATATTTTCACAATAAATAGCGAAGGCAAACGTCTAATTAATTATTCCTTTGCTAACCGTTAAAAGGCGTCGTAAAAACCAGCCAATTAAAATACATTAACGCCGCACAAAATTTTAATATTTCTGCTTTTTGCATATTTTATACATTGAAATATTACACATAATACATATTCGTTTTCGCATGCCTCGTAAGTGTTCTGTTGGTTATTGTACCTCAGGATATAAAACTAATAAAGAACATGTCTCTATTTATCGGTTTCCTAAAGAAGAAGATATGTGTAAAAAATGGGTTGCAGCT
>CABFPE010000051.1:2063940-2085187 GCA_900660155.1 Hofstenia miamia | reverse complement strand
ATACAAAGTAATGCAAAGATGAGATTAATAAAACATAGAAGTGGTGTACAGAAGGGAGCTTCAAAATCGATTTTGTTTGGTTAAATTAAACAATTTTCGGCAAAAAAATTAAATTAATTTAGAAATGAAGGTCTATTTTTGAATATTTTGATAAATTTCATGGGCTTAACTATGATTTTGGTCACTTATATGATCACAATAGAGATGTCCCCCATTAGAAAATTTTGCATACGCCCCTGAAACATAGAATAGAAAATTGAGATTGACTAGGTAATGATTGGGATTTAACACTTTGGGTAATATTACAACTTGTTGATTCTTTTATGGCATCAGATAAAAATAAGTTAGTTGATGATATTCTCAAGGCTAGAACTAGAAAGACAGATTAGCAATAGCAAATTTAAATGTAAACTTTCTGAATTGAAAGCTGCTTAAAAAAAGTTAAATAAAATTACTTAGGCCTATTAAAAGAGTTCCTTAAAAACTAATTAGGCTGCATTTAATCCAGGCTTGCATATGGAAATGAAATTTTCTTCTATTTCCATTCCCTTTCCACAACTATTTTAAAAATATTTCCATAATTTTCCATAAATGTCCACATCATTCCATAAATCTTAGAACTAGTGATTATGGTTCTGCAATACCAATATTTTGCTGGGCCTAGTTCCACTTAGTTTCATTGGATTTTGCCCTAGTCATGTACCATGAGTGGCCCTCCATAACACTAGTAGTGATTGACTAAGCTGACGATAAGTTGAACCAAAATTACTATTCAGTGCCAATAGATGATATTATTTTTTGGAGTTGCTAAAGCACACAATAGAATTTTGGAATACTTTTGAACCTTACCTCAGCCAAGGATATTTTAAATTTCCAAAATTTTTCACAATAAAAGTACACTTTTAGAGAATAAGATAAGAAATAACTTAAAGTCATCTATGTATGGCCACAATGGATTGCAAAACTCATGCAGTAAACTGTTATGTATCACTATCATTCTGTAAATAACTATATTATTGAGTTGTTGCTACACCCTAAAAAGAGGTACCGATATATTGGTCAACAAAATTGCTATTTGATATTAGATGTCACAAATGGGACTAGGCGCAGTCTTAGAATTGCTCTAACCATGCGCAAATATTTCCATATATATGCTAGTGTTCTGGTCCGTTAGCAGGCTGTAGTCGCGTCCAACAGTCGGCTATGGTCTCAAAGACTTTGTCTACGACCAAATACCAGCTAGAATTCATTTTTGAAAGTACCAGTGATGTCTCTGATTATTAATGCATTAATGCGTGTATAGAGTAATAGTTAATACGAAAGGTCACATTATATCCCCAATTTGCATTCATTATTAGACATTTACATGCTGCACCTGCAACACAAAATGGATGTGAAAACCTGTTTATTGGATGAGGAAATATTATTACAGATAAAAAAGCAGCTCAGCCCAGCCCATGTTAACTAAATTTTAGCTATTTCCTTGCTTAAAATTTTTTTAACAATATGATGAACAATTTGTTTCCATGATATATATTTGTATTGTTGTTTTTAAAACTTAAACATTTTCACAATTTTCTTTAATTTTTCAAAGTATGAGCATGCTTGAATCTTTGCATTGCACTCAGTAGTAGTAAAAAACGTTGACTAAGGCGAAAACGTCCCGGTTAACAGCCAGATACGGCTAAAGGCTTAAAGCCAACTGCAAGATACGTCCAAAGTCTTTCGGCCAACTGCCCTCTAAGTACAAAATTTATTTTGCACACGGCTGTGCTAAGACAATTGCCATGCCACAGAACACTAACTTAGGCATTGAAGCTAGAACTGCTTTAGTTGTAACAGAGTGCTGAAGCAAATATTCAGTCAATGTGGTTTACATTAACAACATTTTAACTTGTATTCTTCATGTGTTCTTTTGAATTCTCCTGTTCATGCAGAGATTGCACAAATGAAATAACTTTTTAAGACTGACTAGCCTGGTAGTTTATACAAATCTCCTCCTATTTTGGAGAAAGCTTTCAAAGCTCTGAATGACTTAAACGTAAACGTATTTTGGTTATTGTAAAACAATTAGTACTGTTCTTAAACCATTTATATTTTCTTAAGCAAATTTACGGTGTGTTTAACATTTTCTTTGGTGTTGAGAATGTCTGTTTTTTGAATTTTTATTTGACAATCTGGAAATGGAATGGAATGGATATGTTCATGTCCATATGCAAAACTGATTAAGGCTAATTTTTGTTTAAATTAGAACAATAGGACAAATGAAATAGGTCGAAAATATTGATCTTGTGTCACACTTGTAATGGCTGAGATTCAAGAGTTACATTTAGACAGAAAACACAAATCTCTTATTCAAATATATATTTCAAAAAAATGTTGAAAGTGATTGACTGCATTGTAAATTTAGAAAATGAGTGAAAAATTAAATGAACACAACATCTGTTAAATAGTCATTTTGCTGCCCCCTGAGAAAAAATATTCGGGGGTTCATCACCCCCAGCACCCCGGGTTAGCNAAATTTTAGCTATTTCCTTGCTTAAAATTTTTTTAACAATATGATGAACAATTTGTTTCCAATCACATATATTTGTATTGTTGTTTTTAAAACTTAAACATTTTCACAATTTTCTTTATTTTTTCAAAGTATGAGCATGCTTGAATCTTTGCATTGCACTCAGTAGTAGTAAAAAACGTTGACTATGGCGAAAACGTCCCGGTTAACAGCCGGATACGGCTAAAGGCTTAAAGCCAACTGCAAGATACATCCAAAGTCTTTCGGCCAACTGCCCTCTAAGTACAAAATTTATTTTGCACACGGCTGTGCTAAGACAATTGCCATGCCACAGAACACTAACTTAGGCATTGAAGCTAGAACTGCTTTAGTTGTAACAGAGTGCTGAAGCAAATTTTCAGTCAATGTGGTTTACATTAACAACATTTTAACTTGTATTCTTCATGTGTTCTTTTGAATTCTCTTGTTCATGCAGAGATTGCACAAATGAAATAACTTTTTAAGACTGACTAGCCTGGTAGTTTATACAAATCTCCTCCTATTTTGGAGAAAGCTTTCAAAGCTCTGAATGACTTAATCGTAAACGTATTTTGGTTATTGTAAAACAATTAGTACTGTTCTTAAACCATTTATATTTTCTTAAGCAAATTTACGGTGTGTTTAACATTTTCTATGGTGTTGAGAATGTCTGTTTTTTGAATTTTTATTTGACAATCTGGAAATGGAATGGAATGGATATGTTCATGTCCATATGCAAAACTGATTAAGGCTAATTTTTGTTTAAATTAGAACAATAGGACAAATGAAATAGGTCGAAAATATTGATCTTGTGTCACACTTGTAATGGCTGAGATTCAAGAGTTACATTTAGACAGAAAACACAAATCTCTTATTCAAATATATATTTCAAAAAAATGTTGAAAGTGATAGACTGACTGCATTGTACATTTAGAAAATGAGTGAAAAATTAAATGAACACAACATCTGTTAAATAGTCATTTTGCTGCCCCCTGAGAAAAAATATTCGGGGGTTCATCACCCCCAGCACCCCGGGTTAGCTGGGCCCCTGTATGCAGCTGCAACAAGCTATTTCATGTTACATTTTAATGTCTTTATTGAAACAATATATATTGTTTCAATATCTGTATTCGTATTTTCTTGAATATTATTAAACCGCGCCTGATGAAATGTNAGTAGTAGTAAAAAACGTTGACTATGGCGAAAACGTCCCGGTTAACAGCCGGATACGGCTAAAGGCTTAAAGCCAACTGCAAGCTACGTCCAAAGTCTTTCGGCCAACTGCCCTCTAAGTAAAAAATTTATTTTGCACACGGCTGTGCTAAGACAATTGCCATGCCATAGAACACTAACTTAGGCATTGAAGCTAGAACTGCTTTAGTTTTAACAGTGTGCTGAAGCAAATATTAGGTCAATGTGGTTTACATTAACAACATTTTAACTTGTATTCTTCATGTTTTCTTTTGAATTCTCTTGTTCATGCAGAGATTGCACAAATAAAATAACTTTTTAAGACTGACTAGCCTGGTAGTTTATACAAATCTCCTCCTATTTTGGAGAAAGCTTTCAAAGCTCTGAATGACTTAAACGTAAACGTATTTTGGTTATTGTAAAACAATTAGTACTGTTCTTAAACCATTTATATTTTCTTAAGCAAATTTTCGGTGTGTTTAACATTTTCTTTGGTGTTGAGAATGTCTGTTTGTTGAATTTTTATTTGACAATCTGGAAATAGAATGGAATGGATATGTTCATGTCCATATGCAAAACTGATTAAGGCTAATTTTTGTTTAAATTAAAACAATAGGACAAATGAAATAGGTCGAAAATATTGATCTTGTGTCACACTTGTAATGGCTGAGATTCAAGAGTTACATTTAGACAGAAAACACAATTCTCTTATTCAAATATATATTTCAAAAAAATGTTGAAAGTGATAGACTGCATTGTAAATTTAGAAAATGAGTGAAAAATTAAATGAACACAACATCTGTTAAATAGTCATTTTGCTGCCCCCTGAGAAAAAATATTCGGGGGTTCATCACCCCCAGCACCCCGGGTTAGCTGGGCCCCTGTATGCAGCTGCAACAAGCTATTTCATGTTACATTTTAATGTCTTTATTGAAACAATATATATTGTTTCAATATCTGTATTCGTATTTTCTTGAATATTATTAAACCGCGCCTGATGAAATGTGCTTGTTTACATTCCTAAATGAGTGATCGTAATAGTGGCCTTGAATTTGAGCGGCAAATTGCATAATTATAGCGCGCATTTCACTAAAGCATGGAGATGTCAACAGTGTGGTCACATGGAGATGGAGATCTTATTAAAGCAGAATTCAATATTTAATTATGTAGGAAATCAATATATATATATATATATATGGGCTTTTGATACAAAATTTTAAAATATCTACAAGGCGCTGGATACAAAAAATGTAATAACTTCCTCATACTGATTGCATATATTCATCGCTCTAAGAACCATCAAATTAATGAAATCACGTTAAAAATACGATGTGTATTTTCATTGGAAAGAGATTATCACTGTGCACGAATGATAAAATAGGAATGATGGTGTTTACTTTGAAATTCAACCAAACATCATAATTGCCTGCACTGTTTAAACAACACTTGAGTTCGCAAAGCTATGCTGTGATCGACTTCCCATTCTAATCACTATTTTATAACTCGCAAAGTTCAAATGTTTTTGTTTACTACAAAAGATTCTTTTTGATGAGTTAATTGTTTTAATTTAATGCTGATACATTTACGCCAGTATACAGAAGAGATGCCTACATAGTGATATGTGTTTATTTTAACATAAAAATGTACAAATCATGATTATTAATTCTATAAACCTAGCTAATTTTAAATTTTACAGTCCGAAATCATGGATTTCTATAGAAATCCATGCCGAAATGAACTCTGAAAACGATTGAAATTATAGCTTAAAACCAGGGATCCAACATGATTAATCGTCAACACGATTAATCGAGATTAATCGGATAGATTAATCTATCGTGCTGGTCAAGTAGATTAGATTAATCGTAAACAGCGTGCTCGATTAATCTAGATTANTTCAATATTTAATTATGTAGGAAATCAATATATATATATATATATATGGGCTTTTGATACAAAATTTTAAAATATCTACAAGGCGCTGGATACAAAAAATGTAATAACTTCCTCATACTGATTGCATATATTCATCGCTCGGAGAACCATCAAATTAATGAAATCACGTTAAAAATACGATGTGTATTTTCATTGGAAAGAGATTATCACTGTGCACGAATGATAAAATAGGAATGATGGTGTTTACTTTGAAATTCAACCAAACATCATAATTGCCTGCACTGTTTAAACAACACTTGAGTTCGCAAAGCTATGCTGTGATCGACTTCCCATTCTAATCACTATTTTATAACTCGCAAAGTTCAAATGTTTTTGTTTACTACAAAAGATTCTTTTTGATGAGTTAATTGTTTTAATTTAATGCTGATACATTTACGCAAGTATACAGAAGAGATGCCTACATAGTGATATGTGTTTATTTTAACATAAAAATGTACAAATCATGATTATTAATTCTATAAACCTAGCTAATTTTAAATTTTACAGTCCGAAATCATGGATTTCTATAGAAATCCATGCCGAAATGAACTCTGAAAACGATTGAAATTATAGCTTAAAACCAGGGATCCAACATGATTAATCGTCAACACGATTAATCGAGATTAATCGGATAGATTAATCTATCGTGCTGGTCAAGTAGATTAGATTAATCGTAAACAGCGTGCTCGATTAATCTAGATTATTCTAATTAAGTTGATGCTTATGCATTCAGTTACGTGTTGTCATTTTCGGTTTGATATCTTATCTATGGCCACTCTTCGTGTGTCATATGTTTTACAAAAGAAAACCTTAACACCGGACATAGAAAAAGAGCGTGATGATTAGGCATCTAACATACTTAGGAAGCGTCGGATGTCGCCTAATTCTATATATAAGGATCCTCGATTTTATCACGCCAACTTCTAATCAGGTTGAGAGACTGTTCAGCAAAGCTGGTTATGCTCTATCTGATTAGCAAAATCGTTTATTACTCCTCAACTTAGAGATCCAAATATTTCTTTACCCTAACAAGCACATGTGGAGTAAAATGACTTCAGGAAATAATCTCAAATAACAATAATAGTTGATATTTTCTATTTTGAATATTTTTTAATTGATATATTGTATTTTGAATATTTTTAATCAGAAGTAGATTAATCGACGATTAATCGCGATTATTAATCCCCTGGCAGCAGCGATTACGATTAATCTATCGCCAAAAATTTTTTTCATACGATTAATCGCGATTAAAATCTAACGATCCCTGCTTAAAATTGTTTATTTATCTTTGAAGGTGATAATTACTAGAAAGTTGGAGAATTATTTCTCCGACAAAAAAGTTGGTCGGAGCCGAGGAATACGGATTCCTCGGTCGGAGCAACCTGCTACACGGACAACTTTTGTCATTTAATATTTCACGACTAAAGTTGGCGAAAGGCGTGCTACACGAACAATTTTTATTGTCCAATTTTTGTTGGACCGAACGGACAACTTTTGTCGCCAACTTTAGTTGGACCGAAAGAACAACTTTAGTCTAGATAATTACTCCCCTCTTTTGTTGTGGAAGAGGGGTGCTACACAAACGATTTTCGTTGGCGAACAAAAATTGGCGATAAAAATTGTTCGTGTAGTATGGGCTTAAGACGGGGCAAGATGGAAGAAGGATGAGGCCGGATTGAAGACGGTTATGTTTTTCAGGTATTTTTAGGCATATCTTGATTAATATATTTAAAATTAGAGTACATGATTAAAAAATGATTCTTTGCCAAACTTCAAGACGGACAAAACGGTCAAGAAGACTGTTCAAGACGGCAAAGTTTATGCAATTAAAAACCAACTATTCGTTACGGCAATGCTTAATTATGTAAAAAATTATTGACTACATAAAAATTAAATTAACTTTGTTCAATCTATGTATTGGAGTCAAGTTGTTCAATGTAAACAATCATGTAATTATATAATTTAATCTAAATGTTAGATCCATGTTTGAAAATATAAAAATTATTAAAATATTTTATTCATAATTTTATATAACTTTTATAACTTTTATATTGACTCAATAACAAAATTGAAGCCACTTCAAACTTTACATATGTTAGAATATAGTGTTTTCAACATTAAAATGACCAATACTTTAGTAAAAGTTTTCTGATTTGTAAAAAACCTCATCCGAGAATGACATGAGAATATTGAAACATTTGAAGTATAGCTGTGATTGGTGGATTGCTTATGCTATCACAATCTCGTTTTTCATTTTGCCTGATCGTTGTTTTTATTGGTTTTTAATTCAAATTTTGATGAGGCTTTTCACAAAAAATATAGTAATTTACTAATTAAATGCTCAAATTTAATTTTAATTTTTCCAAATATTGAAATTTTGACTTAACCAAATATTTTTAACATTTTTGATATGACAGCCGTTTTTCATGATCCTTCAAACTTTACAATATGTTTTTGACCAAAAAAACTTTTTCACGTTATTGATTTTACTCTTACGTCCTTTAGTCATAACTGATAGTGTTTTGCATTCTTGTATACATCTCACGGTTGACAAAAATGAATATAACGACAATATATTCATCGTCACAGGATTAGTAAATGCAATTGAAGTTGAAAAAAATCCAACAACATATTTGATGATTTCTACCCAAGTAACATTTAACACTGATTTTGCGCTTATTTTGGGCTCTAATATAGCTCTTTTATGGTTGTAAATACGCGCTTAAAACGCGCGATTTTGGTACCTTTTTAATGCTTATTACGCGCGTATTTTTGGCGTTTTTAAGCGCTTATTGAGAGCCTTAATTCAGCCACTTGAAAAATGTATTTACTAATAAAATTTAATGCTGCTTTTGCTCTTATTTTAGGCTGTAAAATGGCTGCTTAACAGTGTAAACTCAGTACTCAACCCAAACAAATATAAACCATACGTTAAAATAAATGCTAATAAACAGCATCAAGGACAATAGTAGCTGACCTTTATAGCATCAAACAGACTTCAACTTAAGTTTGTCAAAAATAAGTAAGAATGCTTACCTTTTGCACAGCTATTCTAAAATATAAATGTATATAGATAGTCTTAACTAAAAACTACTTACGAAATGATCACTAGAACAATAATTGAGATGGGGCAATTACATATAGATTATTACATAACAATAATATTCTATTTAGTATAGAGTAATATGTTAAGTTTATTTTGAGCCAAAAAGAAAAATTATCTACCTCAAATATTTAAAACGCAAGTGATTATGTAAAGTTATTTCGATTTGAAACTTAAAATAAAACATAAGACAAAGGTAAGAAATTAACCTGTCACTGAAGTGCAGCTAAGCATCATGTTGTGCGACAATCACTGATACTCTATATTGTGGCAACTAAACATTTATTATTCAATATACAAAAAATTATCAAATAAACAAAATAAATATATACGCCCCATCTCAATTTTCCTGATCGCCTGAATTTCTAAAATACAAATAAAGTAACATATGGTTAGAAACATTGAATGTGATAATATAATATTAACACATCAAACCTTGATTTAAATTGAGGGGTAATTTATAACATTTTTTAATGTATTCATCCACTTGTGATTCTGTTACCGATGGGTATAGTTAATTCTCTCTTACTTTTACTAGCCGGGCTAAATGACATCGTGCACAGAAAAAGCAATCGTTAGAAGCCCGCTTTCCTAGGGATAAATTATAATAATGCTTTGTGTTGCGAATAACAGTTGAATACCTATTTTAGGCTTAAGCTTGCGAATTCATTTATCAACAGTGCTTATCTGTAATCTGCTGTTTACACAGCTCAAACACGCAGCAACGCTCTTATTTTATTCACTCGGTTATCGCAATTCCTCAATTTATACCGTCAATTAAATAATCACACTAGAGGGCTATTTATCAAGCAGGCTAAACAGTTTCTTCCGAAATTTATCACCATAATAAACCTTGTTTCGTTCGTTGCACTAGTTATTGGCATCGAATGACGTTAAAATTATATAACGCTCTTCGAAATTCCGAGCAATCTTGCGACATTTTAGAAAATCACATGCTACACTGCGCATTTCCAAGAAATATGTTTGTTACTCCAAATATGCTTTTCTTTAGCGAGAAATTGATAGATTCTTTAGATCGCTATTACGGAGAGGCGGAGCATGCTTAAAGCTAACTGAATTTTGGGAGAAAGAGTGCAATTCTACCCAAAAGATACATTTTCGGACAATAGGAGACCAAATGCATTTAAAAAATAATTTTTTGTCTAATGAGACTTCGAAACATTATCGTAGAAAACGATTGCTTCACAAAAGGTTTAGATCGCTTTTTAAACGTTCGTCCAGGGGTGTATTTAGGCTGGCAGTTGCCAATTTCAACTCATTCTCATACGATCTGATCGATATATTGATGAACAGTCTTTTTGTTTGACATAAAGTGCAAAAAAGTAGATCAATTCATAATTACTCTATTGCTTTATTTATTTAAATGTTTGTTTAAATTTGTACACCTTTAACTGCAATATATAATCAACACTACCTACGCCTATATGTCTCGGATAAGAATTGGACCGCCCTTTTAGAAATTCTCGATAAGCGCCTGCATTCGTCCTAACGCTATCTTGATATGAGGTTTTAGGTAGGTCAGTTTGAAAATTCGATTAAAAAGAACCCGTTTCCTCAAAATTGAAATAATTAAATATCATTTAAAATCGCTTCAGAACGGTTTCAGCTTCATTTAAAAAATTACATCGAAACTAGATAGGCCGAATGAAATTAGAATTTTTTCTTAACATCAACAACTACTGGGAGTTTCTTTACTGCAAATGTGTATGTACGTTTAATAGTAGAATTCGCATAATTTACTTCGCGAATATCGACAATTACCCTTTATGCATTTTGCACTTAAAATATCCTTAAAAATTCGCATTTGTCGCCCGTATCGACTATTCGTCTACATCCACCCAAATATCCGACTCGCTTGAGAAGAAAATTCGCTTATATCGACATAAATATTTTTCGGAAACCTTTGTAACACTAAGTTCATTAATGCTATTGACAGCATAGCAATTGTTTTGAATGATAAGGCCTTGCATTCTAAGATGAAGAACTTGAACATTTTTACCGCATGGCATTTTGTTCAATTTGCTGTGTTAATATATTTATATTTATTGTATTCTTGTTTCATGCACACTATTATGAATTAAAAATTGAAGTTACATCGAATTCGAAATTCCACATTCGCATATATCGACATTGATTTTGAGGCTTGTAGAAATGTCGATCTGCGAATTCTACAGACAATGGATAAGAAAAGAGTTGACCCATGCGGTCTGAAATATTAATGAATTACCCACCCTCCCCCTATTGCATGACGTAGGAAAAAACCCTAAAGTTTGTATTATTCAGCATGTTCCAAATTGTTTATGTATAAATACGGTGACTAAAATTTATATTTCATGCTAAATATTACAATTAAATTTTTATCAACTTTTTTTTGAACAAAGCATGTGATAAATATATTTTTTCTGCTAGTCTTAGCCGCACTCCTGGTCTTAAAATTTAACAATTGTCACATCATTTTCTAAAAAAATATTTGAAAAATTTTTTAATGAGATTCTTCATAGGGTACAGCAAGGAACCTTAAATGGCTAATAAAAAATTCGAATGGAATTTGAATTCTCAATTCAGAAACTGAATCAAATTTTCAATTCTTCCAAAATATTTTGTCTAATATTTCGGTCTGACCATCACTGTGTGTTCGTTTTTTTGTTCACTTATTTTTATCTATTGTTGCATTATTTTCTTACATGTATCTTACATGTAGTTAGTAGTACCTGTTCTTCTTTGTAATTATTGTTACCAGTATTTTTCTTTTACCATTTAAGCTAGCGGTTTTTGTTACAGTTTTGTATTTTTCAACCAAGAAAGATTATACTAAAAGTATTCAACTTAAAATTATTTTTAAATATGTTTTAAATATTGCATAAAAACAAACGTTTTAAAACATATTCTAAAACAATTTTTATATCGCTTGTTTTAAGTTTTACAAGTGAATTTTTTCTTTTAAAAATTGAATTTGCGGTTTTTGTTACAGTTTTGTATTTTTCAACCAAGAAAGATTATACTAAAAGTATTCAACTTAAAATTATTTTTAAATATGTTTTAAATATTGCATAAAAACAAACGTTTTAAAACATATTCTAAAACAATTTTTATATCGCTTGTTTTAAGTTTTACAAGTGAATTTTTTCTTTTAAAAATTGAATTTCTTGAAATATGATTAAAAATGTTTGAAATTTTATATCTGTACTGGTAGTACATAATGAGATGAACTAGAAGACCAGTTTCTTTGTTGTGCATACTATGAAACTATAAAAAATTTATTTTATTCCTTTTTACCCAGAAAAGACACGATGGGTGTTAGGTGGGATTCTCCTCTGCTATGAACTGGAGTAAAGGCTTTGCAAAATTATACGTTCCTGTAACATGCGTTAAGTAAAAATCTAATAAATGTTGAATCCACATCTCGAATAGAATCACAAATTTGCCTTAATTTGGAAACCCTAGAGATTCAATGATTACACACCATAATTGAATTCTTTTCAATTTTCAATAATTGATCCGCTATCATTAGACGATTTAAATTTAATGGATCAAAAGTTATTATGTGGTTATATCTATCAACGGACAGCTAGCTAATAGTTGACCGGTTATGGTCTACACTAGAGAGTAACAATGTCAGGTAAATATGAACCCTACCAAATCGGAATATTTACTATCCGACCCGACCAGAAACGTTGACTTTGCTTTGACATTATGGATCTCTGTCCAATCAAATGATCATTGTCATTAATCATTTTATGATAGGGGAAACAGCAATTCATTTGTATTGCTTAATTTATTGAAGCATTCTCAAATCAAGCGGTGATTTAGATCAGTATTTTTTAAATAATCTAATCTTTGTACCCGAACTCGACCCGACCCGAAATGTCGTCGGGTTTTATGGGGTGCCCGATGTCACTCTCGTCTACCCTACAGTGTTTTCAATTTGATACTTATATTTTGATTAACCAAGGTGTATACAGATACAGATCCCATTCTATTTTAATTTTCTATATTAGTTGATATCTAGATTTTGTATTCATCTTCTAAAATGTACAATTATTTTTAAATTTGCTAGTTCTAATGGCATCTTTACTATTTTTTGATTTTTATTTTTAAAGTTATTTCTACATAATTTTGTATCTTAAATGTGTGTTTTTGATACTGACTATGGTAACCTTTTCATCAATGCGAAGTTACTTTAATATTAACTATCTTTCACACTAAGGCTGTTCGATTAATTGATAAAATTGATAATTGACAAGGAAGGTTAAGAATTGATTGATAGTTGATTATAGTAATTGGATCATCGAACAGCCCTACTTGACGAACGTTTTTCTATTTACTACAAAGTACTTTTTGTAGTTTTAGCTAATGGTTTTTAAAGACTTATTACTAGGGCAACCATAAAGTCTATAAAGTCTATAAAGGCTTATAGGTCATATGTCGTCAAAATTCGTTCTATAGGTCATATTTTGTCAAAATTCACAGGTGAAGCTGGATATGGCATGAATTAAATCAGTAAGTGGTATGGCAAACCACAATATCTCATTAATTCATTATTCTTTCATTACATTGCTGTCGCCAGCTAAGAGATGGCAACCTTTCCCTTGCAGATTATCAACTACTTAGAAGGTGCCAGCCATCAAGTGCGATGAGGAACGATCCTTCAGCAAGCAAAAAAATTGCTTTCTGATGATAGAAATTTTCTAGATGAAAACTTTGAAAATTATGTGCTCTGTTATGCAAATAACAATCTCGATCAATAAAAATTTGAGCGAAAATCTGCTTTTTTAGGTCTAGTTTTCAGGTCTAGACATTGGATTTTTAGATCATATCGTTAGGTCTATAAATGCAATTTTTAGGTCTAGAAAGTGGTTGCCCTACTTATTACAATTGTAATCAGATTTTGAGAAAAAATTTATTAATGACATCATGCTTGCTGTTAGGTAATTCCGTGAAAAGTCTTAATTCCAATGCAATTTTTCGCAGTGCATTTCCCACCGAAATGTCGAACCGCAATCGTACATAGCTCCACTGGAGATGCAGTAATGAGAGTTGCAGCAGACTCTAGGATAATAGCCTTTAAGGAGTTAAGTTTTCGTAGAATATTTAGTCGATAAGTATGGTTTTATCTAGACTTGTCTACAAACCGAAATTTTTAAGCTCAGCTCGGCTCGAATAGCCACATAGAACCATTCAATGAGACTCGTTTTAGCTCGATATTTTTTTTTTAAAAATTGCGTTCTGAGAAATTATTGCACAGCTCTTTCTATTATTTAATAAACATTTTAAAATAAGATTATAAAAGTGAATGAAAAAATAAGAAAATCTGCAGAAACAAATTAAAAAGCAGAACTATAAATTGGCTTGGCTTAATAAAGGCTCGTTGAATATCAAATGCTGTGCTGAAGCTTGGTTCGGCTCGTTAGAAGCTCGGCCCGTTGACAAGTCTGGTTTTATTTAACAAATTAATTAAATAGTTTATATACATAGTATTTATTTAGTTCATGGAAAGTGAAAAGCGCACAGACGCAGAAGTTAATTGTTGAGCTAATCATTTAATATGATTTCTTCTCGGGGCGTTAATTCCTCAGTAGATTGATTTATATCGATTTTTAATGCGAGTGCAGTAAATTTGGAATTACGCCCAATAAAGCAGGAGATCATTGTTTGAAGAAAAATTCCCATATTCATAAATGTCTTCTGCGTTGAGTCAGACTTAGGATATATGTTCCTTATAATTTTGCCACTTGCACATATAAGTGTAATAATCATGCGACATTTAGTAAGGCTTGAAACACGATGATTATTTCCGCGCGCAATTCTTGAGGTAATTGACTGTGATTAAATTATTCACTGTTTGTTCGCTATTAAATTTTATGCGCGGGTAAATTATCATTTGCTTGTATACAATACAACCAATTATCTCACTATTCCGCGCCGAAATAATCACCGTGTGTTTCGGGCCTTAGGCTGGAAGTTTTTAATAATTTACAATTTGGCTTGTATCATAAGTAAATTTAAGCAAAGCATACATATATTTTTCTGAAATATGTCTTCCATAGGTATGAAAGCGACTATAACCTGTCTTAAGTGAAGCATGTCTGTTCAAACGACATTGATAAAAGCGATCAATTTTGTAATGATTAATTAGGATATTTAATGATCCATTTATTCAATTTTTGGATTCACCTAACATACTTTGTGCTATTCTTACGTAATTACTGGCATTCAATCAACATGGTTTCGTGACTTTGTTCATGGTCATGTTGTACTACCAATATCGACCAATCTGCGTTTGTGTGTTGTTCACATGCTTCAAATCAGTCGATATTCTGAATCGCTGTAGAAATGCCATTACCATGACCACCCGGCAAAGATGGATGGCGTTGAAGCTGCCGCAAATATTATTGAAGAATTTGATTCAGAGGATGAAGTATGTTCAGAGGAAGAATGTGACGACAATTTTGCCCAAGATGGTAATGATGCATCTGACATTGAGACTGAAACAGGACTTATTGATCGTCATGGCGACATCGACAGTGAGTGCTCGGAAGACTCTGACAATGATGAAAGGATAGTTTCCTTATTGATGAGAACGGAAACTTGTGGTCTCAAAATCCTCCATTAAATATTGGACGGCAAGACAGAACCAATGTTGAACCAAAGCCCTTAGCATGCAAAGACACATCTTGCAAACGTGGCATTTACTGTTTACAAATGACATCCTTCAGGAAATTCTTGCAAAACTTCCATAGATTTTATAAAATGACACCAGGTTATCGAAAGTAATGATAAATATATACATCTTGAGCTATAAAAGTTAAAATTATACATAATAACAACATAATACCGGTGTGATTTCAAAAATCACACGTTGGCCAGATTAAGGTCGGAACAACGTTGGCCGTTCTAGGGTTAATCACTCTGCGTCATCATCATGATTCAAATTCAAATAGAAAAAAATTACTGGGCACGATAGTTTCCCAATTGTAATGTAAGATATTGTGCAAAAAAACGCAAGAGTTCTCCATCGGTATTATGGCCTTTGAACAAATATTTGCTTGTTTTCCCGGAATTCTGCGTTAATTGCATCAGGTGCAGACTTTGTGCATATTCACGCAGATTTGTCAACGAGCAGAGCCGAGCCGAGCTTGAGCACTTCATTGGATATACAACGAGCCTTATTAAGCCAAGCAAATTTATAGTTCTGCTTATTAGTTTGATTATGCAAACATTTCTTATTTTTATTCAATATGCCTTTTTATAATCATATTTTAAAATATTTATTAAATATAGAAAGAGCTATGAAAAAATTTAGAGCGCAATATTTTTAAAAAAAATTATCGAGCTAAAACGAGCCTCATGGAAGGCTTCTATGTGGCGAGCCGAGCCGAGCTTGAAAATTTCGGCTCGTTGACAATTCTATATTCACGTGTGGACATCGATCCCTTATTGCGCTACAGAATATGTTCTACCCGTCCAAATTGCGCTACTAAAAAAACTTTACTCCAAAAACTATTTTCGATATACTATTACCTCATAGTTGTAATATGATAATTGTCATAATCCATTACTGTCAATTATTTGGAATGCCTTATTGCTTAGAAGATGCAGAATCATTTTTCAAATGTAATCTATAATTTCTACCAATAGGAATCTATTAATAAACATGATGCTAATAGGGGGGAGGGGGCTTGTTGGAACATGACACACATTTTGAAATTTTCTGACTTTATGACTCCCAATAAAGCCTTGAAATTTTTTATGTGTACAATGCAAATTGTCTTTCACATGAAACGCACTAGAGCTTCCCTGGTAAGATATCATTCTAATGCCAAATTTGATTTGAAATTTCTGTTCTAACTTGCACCATGTTGGGGCGTGTTGACACAGAAAAGCCAACCATGGTTATTTCATTACACAATCTACATCAAAAAATACAATAAATCTAATATGTATATCACAATGAAAATATAACCAAAACATTGATATTGAGAAATAATCATGAACGCTATCATGCAAAAATATCAAAGAATAAAAAAAGGATGAACGTCATATTCTCTATATGTATTTGTTATAGCCACTTGGTATGCTAACTTCCGCAAATCTGTTATTTTATGGAATATCTTTGAAGGTTTCAACGCATATTCTTTTATGTCATTCTCAATTTTATCGTCGATAACTTGCCTTGGACGAATCTAGCCAATTTTTTCAACTGAAATTTTTGAACATAACGAGCGAGCGTACGATAAGAGACAATGTGAATTACTGCAGATTTTCTAAGACTGCTGCCATTAACTGCTCATTTGAATAGTTGGATCTATCACTCTTTCGAATGTAATTCCGAACCATTGTATAATATTGTTAAGGATATCAGAATTAAAAAAAAATATAATCAGTGGCTTTAATGAACTGAAACTATATTTGAATATGCAAATGATGATTCGTTAATTTGAATGTTGACAATAATTTTAATGAAAATTTTTCATATATAATTGTTTTACAAGAATTCGTTTTATGATTAACGTGTGGCACACTTCGTGCCAACATGCCCCGAGCTGGGTTTTTTTAAAACGCATCATAGATTACAAAATCATATATATACATGTATACAACAAACAATCATCAGCCTAAGTAACACTTAATCAGTTTATTGTGCATCTTGATTAATTTTCTGAGGCCGTCTTCACAACAACACGGTGAGCACGCTACAGAAATAATTGACATCGATAATCCTTGAAAACGCTTGCCTTCATAACAAAAATTGCAACCCGTGTTACATCAATTCCAAAACAGCTTGGAGTGTTCTGATTGAGAAAAGTTGTAAAAATTAATATTATAACCTGTTTTGAACACGTGAAAATGACAAAATAAATTATTTTAATCATTATATACAAAACAATGAAATATAAAGTTATTCATATTTTGAAATCTGTTTTCCAAGTTAGCTTATTCAATGAAGGCTTCTGCTTTGTCCAGTTACTGCAAAAAAACTCCATCACTTTATCAGAGATGAAAGTGAGGCTGGTCAACACATGTGACAGGGTGGGACGGGGTTGATATGGAGCAAGGAAGTGGGTACACATGGGGTAAAAACACGCTTGACTTCAGAAAAAATATTCCACAATTGCCAATTTTAGAGATTGAAAAGTAATTTTTTTATATCGAAGATCCATGATTGATAAAATGTAGATTTGCTTCGAAATTTAAAAAAAAATTAGTTTTAGTTTTTCAGACGTCATAAATTCACACTCAACTATAATGCCGTTCTGACTCAAATAACTATTTTTAGTTTCGTTTGTTTTAACTTTTATTTTATTGGTTAAATTTAAATTTTTTAGTGCTTAGTTTAAGTTTTCTTGGTTTTCACCATGGCGTAAAGTCAATCTTCAGTGATTCGCGATTCGGATCACGGCTGGGTTTACCATCGGCCTCTAGAACAAGTAATGAATGACAAGTAGTGCTCGGCGGTTTCCAAAAAATAAGCTCTTTTTCGGTTTTTTTAACTAAGTACTTTTGGTATTGGAAAACTTTATTCAAGAGAAACATACCTTTTTAAACTAAATTTTCAAAACTCTAAATCAAGTTGTTAATCAAATAAAACACAATTTCACTTGGGAAGAATTTTGGCGTTTGATCCAAGGAGCCTGCATCGTTTCTTGGAAAAACATTCTTCTGCTAAAAACCGAGAACTCGGTTTTCATTTTTTCTCTCGGTTCAATTTCAATTTGAGTGAAAACCGCGTTTTCGGTTTTTCCGAAATACTGCCGAGTCCTAATGACAAACTAATGGTAGCCGGTTGGGTATAACTATAAAACGGTCACTGCACACCGGTACAAATATCTTCTACCCACTAGAATCTTAATATTTCAAGCCAAGTATAATTCTTCACCTAGGGTTTCAATTACAAGTAAAATATAGAAGCAACAAGGCAAAAACAACCCGTAGTTTTGAAATAGTGTAGAAATTTCCACTGAGATGTAATCAGTTCTTACGTTAACAACACATTTCAATACAAAATCGCAAATGATTGTCATTTTAAACCAATTTTTTTTGAAAGCTTCAGAATACTACATATACCTTGCGAAAAAATACTATATAGAGTAGATGAACAATTATGTACACGGGGAAGTGAGAAGGCCAATGTTTATTTTCAAGCAGTGTTTCTCAACCTTTTTTGCCCATGGACCTTATTTCCTCTTAATTTTTTAGCTGGATTCCAGCCCCACCCTCCGCAAGAAATCACTAATAAAATAGTAGAGGAATTGTTAATTTTAGAGATATAGTAAATGATTGTGCTTTATTTTGAAGGAAAACTCAATTAATGCAAATGAAATATTTAGACAATTAATTTTCATAGAACATCAGTATATAATTCATAATATATATTTTTTAAGATAATTAAGCAAAAAATGAATATTTTTACTTTTAGTATTTGAAAATAGTGCAAATTTCTGTAAAAATTCCAATCTCAGTAATGAAAATCGTTCTGAATTATAATTGGCCTGTGTATCACCAAAGTGTCACCGTTGACCCCTCCAAATCACTATTTTTCTGTATGTGGCTGTGGACCCCTAATAAAGTTACATGGGTGCCAAATGATATCCATTTTTATAGAGGAACGCTTATTTTGTCAAAATTATTAATTTTCGCGTTGGATTCAACATAACATTTAAAAATAACAAACGGACCCTGATTTCATTTAGTGCGGCAGAATAGGCTCGGCTGTTGATAAGTTAAGAGATAAACTGTGAGAAGGCTGTATTGTGTTTTTAAAAGATATCGAGACATACTTCAAAAACTGTCACACTTGATGTGAAAGAGCAACTCCTTATGTGTTTATTTCTCCTGCACGCTTCTCTAAATTTACTGATTTACTTAGCCGTTGCATTGCTGTTTTTATCTTTCCCAATGTTTATTATCTCTGTAATGTTTTGCCATATATCACTAAAAATGGGTCGCAAGCTTACAGGAATTCAACTTTCAACTGATGAGTTCATTTAACGAATGTTAGTTACAAATGTCATAGTAACTGACTATTTGATCTGCCAAACAACCTCCACATGAAACAGAATATATTTTTAATTTACGACTTTATTATCAAGGAAAACGTTCATTTTCAATTCATATAACACAAATTGTAGGTCCAACCCTGTCCAAGACCCAGTGGTGTTCATCTGCTTAATACAAAGTTTAAGTCAGAAATGTAAAATTCAGAGTTCTTATAGTGGAAATATAGTTTATATTATTTCAATTGACAGAAATTTATTGAAAAATATCTATACGTAACATATACCAAAAGATTTTTGTTAAACCTTAATACTTTTGGAGGCATCTACAATATAATTGAAACAGAGTTGGAAATGGGTCAAAGTTATGACCCATGACTCTACCCGTCGACATAAACAAGAGGCGTAGCTAGAAATGACGTATTGTACCAATCCATTGTGCTAGTCTAAAATTTTGTTACATTTAAATTATCGTTGAACTGTATGCTTTAAAAATCGTGTTTTTAGCAGCAAATCGATTGATAATGTCTTGAATTAAAGTGAACTATTTTCAATTTTGAGGAAAAGAGATTTTATGTGTTCGCAGCTGGCCCCAAAAGGGGGGGATGGTCGCCCCCTAAGGGTGCCACTGATTGGAACATGTATGAAATACATATATCCATTTATCAGTTCTAATGTGTATAGATTTATATATTATAGGCGGCGGAAGGCCAAAATGCCCCTGCATTAAAAATATAAACGCCTCTTTTTCCTTAAATTTTTTTTGAGTTTGTACGTTTAGACTTACATGATAACGCAGACATGTCTATAATGTGACTTTAATTCTATATATATGTATTTCTTACAAGTATCTAGAAAATAGCGTCTTTCTTTAAAAGAGTCCATCAATTTGAAATAAAATGCTTCCTATCACTGATAGAAAATATTCAAACCAATATTCGGATGTTTTTACACACAAGAGATTAAAAAGTTTTAGCAAAATCGGATAATCAAATAGATCTGATCTCCTTTTTTGTCTTTCAATTAATTGATTAGATTTCCTCAAAAGGAAATGTTGATTGGAACTAAAATATTTTCAACAAAAGCATGATTTAAAAATGTCAACTTGCAAGAACATTATTTGCCCCACCTTTAAAAATTTTTTCGCGGCGACCCTGTAATTCCACTATAATTTATCATATTTTACATAATAGTCACCCTGGATATAGGCCTAATGTATAAGCGAAACTTTAAATTTGGCTATTATGGAAGACTAACAAATTTTGTCTTTTCCCGATTATGGGCTGAATGAAATTAAATGTAGCAAGCAAACCATATAGTTTAATTTTAATCTATATAACTATATATAATTATATATATATATATATATCTATATATATATATAAATATATATATAACTATATATTTAACTATATATATATATATATAAAACTATATATAACTATATATATATATATATATATATATATATAC
>CABFPE010000051.1:2048224-2063856 GCA_900660155.1 Hofstenia miamia | reverse complement strand
ATATATATATATATATATATATATATATATAATTGAAGTTTTTTGAAAATAACCTCCTAAATCAGATTTATTGTCAAAAGAGGTATCATTTGATTTTGCTTAATTGTCAAATATTGTTCATTTTTTATAATAACATTATTGTAAAACTTATTTTTTGCAAACAGTAAAAATCTGAAATTAAAACATTTACAAAATTTCAATAATGGAATACGCAACTGGCAATAATAATTAATTTTTTAAGAAATAATGTCATTAACCAATTATAATTTAATGAAAATATTTTACTTTAATACTTGATGTAGATTTTTTCTCTTCGCACAAATTTAGCATCATGTTTACACACCAAGAAATATAAAAAGCCATTGAAATTGGTTGTAGTTTGTGGTAGAATTAATATTTCAACTTTGAGAATTGTAACATTAATTTTCCATGAATAGCGTAAATGTTTTAAATTGAGTCATAAATGGGATTGAAGTACATAAAACATGTTGACTTCAATTAAGAAAGCGTTTGATTTATCCAGCAGAATTTATCCCTGGATGGATAAGCCAACATAGAATATCAAGCATAGACTCTGTTTATTTATGTAAAATTTAGCGAACGTAATTCTTCTCGCGCATAAGTAATTGTGCTCCGAAATTATTTTTGCTAATCTTGGATTATTTCACTCCATGCTTCATTTTAATGTGTTGACATTTCAACCGCAAGAGGTCGCATTTAGTACGCATGGAAAATGATATTTTAACACTGGTGTTTTTTCCATGATGAGTGCGTTATTTTGCCGATGAGTGGACATGTGTTAAAACCTACACTACGGAATTTACTTCACTGCAGTGCACACATAAAGTTTGTTTTACTACTATATAAACTAATCCTATATTAATTTATCTTGCAGTGCCTATCACTTATTTTTGTTTCTCGAATCGAATTCATCAATTTATTATGAAATAAGCCATGTTTTTATTTATTTCGGATTAGAGATGAAAATATTGTTTCAAAGGAGTACATACTTGCGGTTATCTAAAGCATCATGATGTGATGTAGGCCTTCTAATGTACTGTCATATCAGACGAAATAAGCAAATTAGGAATTTTTAAACAATTTCATGTGCAATGTAAATATTAGGAATTGATTTTTTGTCACAAATAAAAGGTTTTTGCGCCACTAAAGATAGGTAACCAAAAATATAGAATTCGTATCATTGTTCAATATGGTGGTGGACGTACCAATACTAAAAATGTTGTTGATTTCTAGTTTATCATTTTGACAAACATTGTTTATATATGTAATTAATTACCATAATGTGGTACAAAACAAAGGAATACTGTACGAAAACGGATATAAAAATGCATGGAAATAATTGAAAAAATGTCGAGGGACCTATTTTTGCATGACAGGATAACATCCATGTGCAGGGTTGATCAAATTTGAAGTTGCTGACTTTACAGCGAAAATAATCATATAATTGTTTTTTGAATAAATGTGGCTTGTCGTAAATATTTGAGCCAGAATTTCGAATTAGATAGTTTAATAGTGAAATAACTAGTAAAATACTTTGCATGGCAAAACTCACTTCTAACCACACGAGGCTTGAACAAAACTACTGCTAAGTAAGTTACATCCCGTTACTGTAGGTGATAAGATATAGGAAAGACGGCAACGCATTGAGGCGAGTGATATAGTCGGCTTCATAGAGTCCAGTTATCCATTTTAAAGCTTGATTGTAAAATTTTTCAAATTTGGTAAGCATTCCTCGATTTGATCACCACGCCTGCGAAGCATAAAGTAATGTTGACAATACGCAGCTCCTATATAAGATGCTAGAAACGGCATGTTAGTTGGGATATACCCAAGACGGCTTTTTCCAGCTTAATTGTGCAATGTTTCGACCAATTTAGGTTACAATCCAGAAATATACCCAAATTTTTGACGCAATCTTTAAAATCAATAAGACTTTCCTCAAGCTGTATAACTTCTACTACTTTTTAATAGAAGGGCTTCACATTTTGTATAGTTAAATCTCATGCCACTTTTTCCCCAAGCCAAAATGCATTTATATTTTTCTGTATTTCAGATGTGTTTGAGAGGTTTGTAAATAGTATTTTGTTGTCGTCGCCAAACAGCCAACATGATGAATTACAAGACTGTGATAGGTCGTCAATAAAAACCAAAAAGAGTATGGGCCCCAAAACACAGCCTTGGGGAATGCGACTAGTAACTTCAATTGGCTGCGAAATCCTTTCGACAAATAGCTGGTAAAAAGTCTAATTATATATTTATCCAAACCAAACAATTTTAATTTTTTAATTAAAAAGCGATGGGAAACTTTATCAAAAGCTTTGCATAAATCAAAATAGAGGGAACAGAAAGGCATACCAGCATCAATGTTGTTATAAATGGCATCCAAATACGTTAGTAAATTTGTCACAGTAGAACAGCCACTTCTAGACCCATGTTGATTTGCTGATAACTTCGACTGAAGTTTAGAGTACAAAAATTGGAAGAGCAGTCTTTCAAAAACCAGGAAAACTCTCGGCAATATAGTTATTGGGCGGTAATTACGGAAATTAGATTTCATGCCGGATTTGAAGATTGGAGTGACAAATGCTGTTTTCCAAGATGTTCGGAAACTGGTCAATTATCTAATTGAAGAGAAGGTGTTACTCATGAATTATTGTGCAACAAATTAATAGCCAGGGAAGGAAAGCTATCACAGGCTATCCTGGACGACGACGACCTTTGCATAACAATCACATTATATATGTCATGCTCCGTAAAAGAGAAATCATGTATATTTATATCAGGAATGTCGGAAGTGTTTACAAAAACATCAGACGACACTGGTCCGGAAAATGTGGACGCAAAATATACATTGAATAATTCAGCTTTTTCCAAGTCAGAATATGCAATTAAGTCATCAATGGTAACGAAAGATGGTAAGCTGCTTCCTGTTGAGGTAGATCTGAGAAATTGGAAGGCGCTTTCTGTTGTTATATTTTTAAGCGAATCAAAGAAACAAATTTTGTCTAAAACTGCAAGGTCTAGAAATTCAAGCTGAGCTTTGGCTAACTGAGAATCATAAGTAGATGGAGGCTTCTTCTCATTTCTCCGTTTCAATGCACTGAGTTTATTTAACTGATGCACAGTGTGTGATAATATTGAGGTAATTTTTGTCTATTAGATCTTTTCTTTGGAACAGTGATATCAAATGCATCATAAAATTGAGAATACCACGTATCAAAAACGATATCAATATCATTAGAATCAGAAGACCACTAGAGTACAGTTTTTGATAAGTTCATTTAAGCCATGATAGTTGCCTAGCGTAAACGAATATTTCGAAATTCCACTGAAGTGATTGGTTTCTGAATTTGTATTTAAAACATAATCAGCCAAAACAAAATGATGATCTGATAGCATGTGGATATCGTTGTGAATAATTTCCATAATTTCATTTGTGTCAGATGTTGTGGATTGAACGACATCTAAAATGAGGAATAAATAGGCAGAGTTACAAGCTGTGTAAAATTAGCAACAGTCTATAAGATATCTAGCAGTTCAGTTTCATAATTATATGAAGAACTCCAGATACGCCATTCAGTCTTTGTAAAATTCAAGTCACCAACTAAAAGTGTCACCATTAAGTAAACCATGTGATTCCTTGGTTTTTTTAAACTTCTCTAAACAAAACTGTAATGACTGAGAAAGAGAGTTACTATCAACATTAAAAGGGCTTAGCATTGGCGGCAGATATAGAGTAATCAAAAGACATTAAGAGTTAGAAGAACCTAATATGATTCCGCAAGCAAAATCACAGAGTTCAGAACCATTTATTTCCTGAAAAGTATATTTCGGTGTATCGCTATCCTTGTGAGCAATTAATACTCCGCCATGATTACCGTGTTTTCGATCAACCCGCGTAATGACATTATAGGGACCACTCAGGCTTTGAAATAGACGTTATAACTTGAATATTAGCAACAAGAATTTTAAGGCACTGAGGTGCTAGTCAACACTGACTTGTATTTTTTGTTGTAGATGTTATAATATCTTCAGGTAACTTAGTGTCATCTATGACAGATTCATTAAACAAAAGTTTAAAATCTTTAATTTTCAAATCTCTCTTACTGAGATCCTTTTGCGAAAGAATCCATCTCACTTTTAGTAAGTTGCGTTCATGAGCAAAATCTTCAGGCGTTTGATCAGCCCTTATGAAAAAGTTAGTATTTTCTTAGATTACTCCATGATGCTTCTGCCTTTCTTGCATCCCATATATTCTGAAAGCGTACAACAATTGTCCTAGGTCTTTTGGAATCTAAAAATGTCTGTAACTGGACTACACCCAACAATGGCTAAAATATCTCTAACAGCTGATTTCTCACGATTCATTCAGTTAGAACGTGAAAAAGATGAATCGGATTCTGGCATGCCAATTATAACTATTGATCTGTTAATTGTATTAATTGTATCCGCTAATGGCAAATTCTACTGAAGCGTTTGAGTATTAGTAGGTGGCGGAAGGGCAGCATGTGATAACTTTTCATTGATCTGTTCAATTGAGAAAGATATCTTTTCAATATTTTCACTAACTGAAACAGGCTTGTTGTTCAATGTCTGTAATATGATATTGATTAGTTACTCTTTCGTGAACTTATGATTGAGCTGGTTGTAATTAAGTCCAACTTGAGTATCAATAATCAAACTGCTACTGTCGTTTGAAATTGTCATTCCTGTACGCACTGTTTTGCATGTTTTTAGAAAAGTATTATGCCAACAAAGATGTTTAATCTGCAAAATCTATGTTAAGCATTAATAGCTACGTGCTTTGTGCAGTGGCAGACTGAAGGGAGGCCATGGTGGAATGTACCCCCCGTCAGGTTTTCAAAATTGATTTTGCTTGGTTAATTCAAAAAATTTTCAGCAACATATTAAAAAAATTTAAAAGCTAGGGTCGTGTAATGCATGTTGGGGTTTATTTTCAAAAATTTTCGCGCCTCACTTGATCATGATTAAGATGTCCCCACCCCCGTCAGAAAATTTTGCGCACGCCCCTGGCTCTGTGTACGTGCATTAGAGAAAATATTCTTAAGTTGCCACTGACTTAAAGTGGTTAGAGTAAGAGTTTGCAATGCCTGAATGCACATGCACCAAACGTTTTAATCAGTATTTCGAAAACAGTAGCATATTAGCAAAATATTGAAAAATTTTTGGATGGACATTCTAAACTATATTTAACTAATACTATAAAGCAATTACAAATATAATTTTGCATTACCTTAACCAAGAACTTGTCATCTATATTGCCATTTTGTTAAGGTGTTTTCATTATATTAACGTCCAAAAATTCACAAACATTTAAATAAGTAGTTTTTAGAGATTCTTATACATTTTCTACATGCGCACATTGCTGTTTCTAGTTTACTAATAATTCAACTATGTAATGTTCAGTCCTTTAATGCATATATTAATGCACATATATGGTAGAGGAAATCCAAGTAGGCACTTGCGTACGACAAATTTTTGACGTCCAAAGCGTTAAATTGAATAATAGTCCGTAACCTTTTGGACCGCCTACAGCAGTTTTATGCAGCCCGCAACTCGCCCACATACATCTATATCCACCTCTGTTGGCACAGAATCTTAGACAAAGTTAAGCAGAAAAGGAAGATCTAGTTGAATTAAATTATGATAAACTTAGTGAATGCATCCCCCTGTGGTCACGAGGTAGTTCGCATAGCACTAAATCCAACCTATCTCTACGCTATGTTTATTTTTCCCTGTTCGTCTTTCTCAATGTATGAAGTCGGTCTCCATGTGAAATAGAATGATGATGATGATGAATCATTTTTGTTTATGTTGTAGCTTGATTTAATACTCCTAACCCTCAGAAAACCAAGAATGATTATTTGAAGTAATATTGCCGATAGTGTGATCGATAGAAATGTTGTTCAATGATATACAGGGTGTAACATTTTACGAGAAATCTAACTTTATTGATAAGAGTAACAATCAAAAAACGAATCATTCATAGTAGAATATACAGTACAGTGTAGCGAATCTAAAACAACTTACTGAGATTATAATGTCCAAAACGATGAATCATAAAAGAAGAAAGTGTTCATAGAAAATGTTCAAAATGATTACCATCATGTTAAATACATTTGTTAAACCGGTAAAGAACAGACCGGCACACCTTGTTCACCAAATCTAATGGGATGGTACGAATTTCTTCGGTAATAGCATTCTTCAGATCGGCCATAGTGCGTGGGTTTCTGCCATAAACTTTGTTCTTTAGTAATCCCACAGAAAAAAGTCGGGTACGGCCAGGTCCGGAGACCTTGCAGGGCAATCGATGGGGCCTCTGCGACCAATCCACATGTTGGGAAAGTGGTTGTTCAACCACTATCGCACAATAAGCGAATAGTGCGGCTGAGCTCCATCTTGCTGAAAATACAGATCATCTTCCACCAGGTGCTGTACAGCAGGCCATAAAAAAGTGGGAAAACATGGCAAGATAAGAAAAAGTATGGTCCGATTATGCCGCCTGACCAGACACCAGCCTAAACACAGACTCCACGTAAGTTGACTGCTCGTTCGTAGACAACGTGTGGATTTGATACATCGTAGAAGATACAGTTATGTCGGTTGATTGTGACATTTAGTTTGAATACGGCCTCATCTGACCAGATAATCTTCGCGATAAAATTGGGGTCATCCACATGCATCCTGTGAAACAGTTCGCAGAACTACAGTCTTCTATCGTTATCGTTTTCATGAAGTGCATGAAGAAGTACTGGGAGAAAGACGTGGAAGCCCATATCTTTTAGAGCTCGCTGTTATGTGACTCACTGTATCGCCGTCGGCAGACAGTTGATGGGCAAGTCTGCGTGTAGAAGTTGCTTCTTGAGTAAGAACATGGGCAGAAAACGTGCTTGAAATTCTGTAGACTTGGCTTTCGACGGTCGACCGTATCGCGTTGATCAGCTACGGAGCCGGTCTCCTTACATTTCTTAACTAACTCAATAACACTTTGTCTTCTTGGCTCTTATCGGTTCATTAGCAATTAACCGGGCAGTCTGTGTTGCGTTCCGTGTTTCGTAATAACGTTGAATTGCGTTTATTCGCTCTTCTTTAGTCAGACGGTGCACCATGTTGTAACTCGGTCGAAAAAAAATTGGAAAAGATTTAGACTCTATTCGCATTTAAATTAATTCAAAGTTCGAACTCGACACTGAATCCAAATCAATACCTTCAATCAATTATTTTTTTTTATTGTTTGCGCTCGTAGAGTTGGATATCTTTATCACTCAAGTCAGTCTCTGATCATGATCCTTGAGTAACGATCAATACGAATGACGATTTTAAGAATTTGAATGAAAAATCTGAACCCAAAATCGATTAAAGATATAACATCGCTGTTGCAGCAAGACGAACCATCACAGTTAAATTTCCATCCATTGATGTTCAGCCACGTAACTACAGTTTTTTGCTTTCATTTTGCAAGCGTCTGGTTACTTTTGTTACACCCTGTACATATGTACATCACTTGACTTTTTGCTTGTTCATGGTTATTGATTTTCTGGTATCAGACGTCAAAGTGAATGCCTTGAATGTCTTGAAAATAATTTCTTGAAAACAACATCTACAAATCAATATGTGTTTGCAAAATTTAGTCAATATATCGTATTGACTTAAACCGAATAAAAAGTAATAAAGCTAAATTTTCATTAAACCTATTAATTAGACAAGAGTGTCATTAAGTAATTAATATTTAGTGACATCTAATATTATTTAAACCAGTTTACAATCAGTGATCTGCAGCCAAGGCAATTTTCTTGGCCGTAGCCGGCCGTATAAAATAAATTTTTACCTTAGCCGTCCGTTCACCGTGATTTTTTGCCATAATTCGCTTATTGCTACTACTAAATGAAATACTACAATTTTCAATGACCGATTAAAACATGCTCATAGTTCGAAAAATTAAAGAAAATAGTTAAAGCGACTTAGCCTTAAAAACAACAGACAAAAATTTTGGAGATAAATTGTTCATCAGAATGTTCAGATATGGATCTTAGGCGGGTTTTTGACCGAAGCTGAGGCCATGCCCGCAGAACACTTAGTTACAATAAGAACAGAATTTCAAAGCAGTGGCGCGTTTAGGATTTTTAAAACGGGGGGGGGGCTGACACCTTTTTTTACAGAAAAAATTGGAAGAAATGTTTTTTTTTGACAGAAATAAGCTTACACAAAATGCAATCGTCGGTTTTTAGCAGCAAATCGATTGGATAACATCTTGAATTAACGTGAACTATTTTCAATTTTGAGGAAAAGAGAACATTTTTCTTAAGGGTTCGCAGTTGGCCCCAAAAAAGGAAGCGGTCGCCCCCTAAACGCGCCACTTATTCAAAGCATCTTTGGAATTAAATGTTTTCGAACAGTTTGTACCAATTAACACTTGGGTTTCAATTACTTTGTGTGTTTGATGTAATCGCCCTTAGCCTTCACTATCAATCATATATTTTGGTCTTTTGAGAATTAATTAAAAATAATTATATATTTAATTTTTTCTAAATAATTTGAAAAATCTTGCACTGAAAATTGTTCTTTTTTGGAAATTTATTCAGCAGCTCGATTTTTATAAATTTTGGCTTACCAGATAGTTGATGCAAAAATGCAGAATGTTGAGCAACTTAGAAAACTATTACGTACCTTTTCTCTAAAACTCGGGTTCTAAGATTTACTCTTTTGAACGATTTACCCTTTTTACCATTTGTGAAAATCTCATTCACCCACTCATTTGCAAAATTTAAAGAATTTCAATGGCCCTTAAATGTGGCTACTGTGGGTTTACAATATTCGGCCCAGGCCATCTCCAGTAAACATTTCTTCCAAGGTCGTAATTCACTCCTTATATCCTGAAATTCATTCCTGAGCATCAGAGACGCGTTTAGAATTTTTAAAACGAGGGGCTGATATCCATTTTTACAGAAAAGAATTGTAAAAAAAGTTTTTTAAATAAAAGTAAGCTTACACAAAATGCAATCGTCTGTTTTTCGCAGCAAATCGATTGATAAGATATTGAGTTAAAGTGAACTATTTTCAATTTTGAAGAAAAGAAAACATTTTCCCCCTAAGACTAAGAGGGAAGATGGTCGCCCCCTGCCCCCTAAACGCGCCACTGCTGGACATGAATTTCACTCGCAATGAGAACCCCTGTTCTGCAATATGTACAACAGATGATGAAGATGTTATTAAAATCAAAATAAAGGTTTATTCAAATTTATAGAAGAAATTACAATGAAATTGCTTTTTTCGTCCGACAAAAAGCCATTACAAAACTAAGCCCCACGAAATAGGAATGTTTTGACGCACACCACACCACTGCCAATTTCTTGCCCATTTGTCTGAGAATTGTTGTCGATCCTAGCAAATATTGTATTACAGGAAGGATGTGTGAATCTTAACAACGGAGGACATTTCATTGATTGTTTTACTATATAAAAAATATTTATTCGAATGAAAGACCTCCCGTTAAATTCGTGTCAGAACTTGTGTGGTTAGAACATGTAGTCAAACCAATTCTCGTTCGTGAAACAACGTACATTTACTTATGTCTCTCAATTCGCAATGCTTTCCGGTAAATTATAACATACTATGTTAATTATACATATGTCGATTAATATATGTATCAAAACGGTAGGATATTATATAATATATATAAGTGAATTAATTTTTAAATATTTCAATATCAATATTTTAAAGATTTCAACTTATAATCAGTGTATAAAAGAATAATTTATACGATACGTATTAACCGGTAATCGATTGTTGAATTTTAGATTATTTTGGATAAAAAGTACATGCAGAGATGACCAGATTATAGTTTATGATTTTGAAAAAGTTATAATGAGAGCAATAATATTAATAGTCTTTCTATAATAGAATGGTATCGTGAACATATTAAGCCCCAAAAATTGAAATGGCCGTTGTTATCAAAATGGTTGTTTTATACTTGGGGTTTCATCATTACCAGTTGAACGTTGAACGTATTTTTTCCAAAACAGGATGCTTTTCTTCATCTAAAAGAAACAGAATCTTGCCAGAAACTTTGAAACCAGACTTATTGCATCATTTCCGGAAAAATCATTTTTTTCATTTTGTTTTTTACAGAGACGGAGTATTATGCTATAATAGAATACTATATTTTAGTTGCTAATATTAAAATCTATGATCAATGCTATCATAAATTATTATGGGGGCATCTCTGAGTACATGGATATTCGATTGAAAATTGTCAGGGGTGTAAAAATATCGATTAAAATGATATATTGTAGACTAGAAATACATTATCGATTCTTCCTATTTTCAACAAAGGCAAAGGTAAAGGTTTGTAGGCATCAGGATAGTCACAGTGTTACAGCTACCTGATACTTTAGCTGTGAAAAATGTTTAGCACTATTATTATTCGAAAATAAACCTCGTAGGAATCCAAAGTAGTGTTCACACTTGATTGATCATGGTTATTCCCTGCATGATCAAACCGTTCAAGATACAATTATATAATGCTTAAAGAAACACCTGTTTGTCTATACAAAAAATGCCACGGTTTTCAACTTTAAGCACATTTTCTGGAAACACGCTTCTGCTGCTTGAGTTGTGTTTATTAAGTTACTCTAAGATTGCTTTACACGATAGCTAACCTCTCTGTGGATTATCCAATTCTGCTCACTCACTTTGATGAAAAGGAACAGATACATGATAGCGTAAACTATGAAACATGCATCTATGCTCATGCTTCAAAAGCGACATCCACAACAAGCAAAATATCTCTGTGACTCTCGTATTTGTTTAATATTTAACTTCCCAATTGTATAGGATTCATCTCCTAGGTGTCTAAAAGTTTAAAGCAAAGTACAGAGAACAGTCTTATTCACTCCTAAGATGTCGAAGATGCATTAGAATAAATAGAATTTCGAAATATAAGATTAATTTCGCAAAAATGATTTCAAGAAATCGCCAACGCTTTAAGTGTATAAATACTATATAGGGAAAGCGATTTTCTTCATTTAATGGAGTTAGTCTATTACTGATATAAAAATAAAAAGCCTTGATATGAAGTAATCAGTACGAGAAAACCCTTCAACTAACCTTTGCCCAAAGCCGCATGCCTGAACGGGTTTATACTATAAATTTCATTCAATTCCGGCCGCGGAACTGAAAGCTATCTGTTTGCAAATCCACAATAGCCTTGATGCGCTTTCACAGATGAAGGATAACGTAATTTTTAATCTAATTTTTGCTCGATCAAAAGAATTCCCTTTATCTGCTAAAGATGATTTCTGCCTTTGATGTTGTTGATCTATATACACCGCTTACTGTAGAAACACCGTCTTTATGCCATCATTTATTATTTAAAAATGACAAAAATTTATGGAACTCCTAAGATTAACACATAATAACTAAATTAGAAAATATTTTTAAGCATTAGAAAACTTAACTTTGGTTTCAAGAATAACTTCAATTCATTATAGGCAAAGTTGCGGAAAATAATATCGCACATAAATCAGCTTCAAACAGAACATCTTAAAGTGCAAATGCAAAGATATCTCTTAAATAATATTTATGGAACTTCAAGGGGCCTCCTGAGTTCAAAATGAAAAATTTTGTATATTCAATATTTCTTTTCAACAGTATTACAAAATTTGGTCTGTGCTTCCAGTCTAACGTGTGAAGCGAAGTCAATTGTGTCTTTAGGTGTAATTATCATAATTTTGGGAAAATATTACAAAAATAATATTTCACTATTAATTGATTTTTTAAGCCACAACCGTAAAAAATTGGCAAACTTTCATCCAGTCAATTAATAACAAAATTCATTTCTTTCTGCTGATGAGAAGAAGACGCTGCTAACAGGGATTCATCCAAGTGGTTCCTAAGGGATACAGATTCTTGAATGCGTTCTGCGATTCTAATACCGTTCGTTGATATTTTAAATGATACACATCTTTCTAAAATCATTGGTTTTAACACCCTAGAAACGGTTAATCACCTTAATAACCATATGATTGGATGAGCAGCTTATTTAAAAATATATCAAATTGCATTGTTTATATTAATAGGGTTTATTACACGTGTTTGTTTCTGAAATAAGTAATTGTTTGCTTTGGACATAGTTAAATTGGAAAACCTCAGCAAGAACTTCATTGCAATTCATTTTTGCAATTTGAAATAGATTAATGCTTTGCTACCCTTATAGGGAATAAAGTGGAATGTTGTATCATAAATCAATGTAGAGATATTCAAAAACTACAGCATCAGAGGCAGTTAAGGGATATATGTATTGAAGCATTGCAAATTCAGCATTAATAGGAGTGTGAATTTAATAAAAATCAACTGTTTCATCTAAAAACATCTCGTTATTTATGATTCTGTTCTCTTCATAGCTATTGTTTATTACCATAAATTTTAAGTTAAATATTTGAAAACTTATAGATTTTTTTCTCTTGCCACTATGGAATTTTTTCTTAGCTAACAAAATTAATCGATTATTCTACGACAGTGTTAGCCGATGGACATTTTTTCTTATGTAGACAGTGTTGAACGAGATTTCCTGAACCTGTGCAAGCATTTATAAAGAATTTCCGTTGCATTGAAAGCGATCATGAGACTAGAATATTTGGAAAGGAATTTCTTTTACTGAGTCAACAAAAGAGGGAGGGATTTTGAGATATTCATCAATCAAAAAGCAGAATTGTTTCACCAGACGATTAATTAATTCAGGTTTCTGCTCGTGGTAACAATTTCAAATACATTTAACACTTAACGTCATAAGTTACTTGCAATTTAAATTATAATTTTGTTACTCTAACTTTCATTCAGTAAGAAAAATAAACTAAAAACATTTATTACCCAACATATTAACTAAGAAGTTTTTTACTGTTTAAATTATAAAGTTTCGGGAGGTTTTTCTGAAAAGTTGATTTTAGGGGAGGGGGTCAATTGCCATCTGCCCCCACTTCCGCCATCAGTCACAAATAGCCTTGTGTTTTTCATTCTAAATAAGGTAATACAATTTATTTACATGGAAAACAATATTATTTACAGTACTTATGCCTTTAATTTGCATATTACCAATGAGTTAAATTAATATCTATTATATATTAGGAAAAGTCACCTCTCGTCTTTTAACTGATCTACCTGTATTTTTAATTTTGGTGGTCGTGTACAAATTTCAGATTGTACTCAATGCCCAATTCTCTTTCTGAGCAAATCCTAATCTGTTTCAATACACCTGCTTCATCACCATTCCGTTCATCGTTCATCTGCTTTACCATGGATACTTCTTTTCTATGTAGCATCACGATTATGTTATTAGGCGTCAACGGCTTTAGGCAACCTCTTTTGAATCCTACATGCCTCGTTCTTGAGTCACTACTGAAACATTTGAAATACTCTAGCAATGGTGTTGCCATCTTCATTTTGCTTAACTCTTATTTGAGGGAGCGTTCCGAGTGATTTTAGGAATGTTGGACAAAAGAGACCTCGCCAGAAAGCAATAGTATTGGGACACTTTAGTCCCGCAAAACCTCATTGGTTTTTTTATTTACAGCATAACTCCTATAGCAAGCATACTCCTGCAAGTTTAATTTATTGAGAAGCCTGTATATATTTCCAAGATTTTTTCTAACATCTACAGTATTTCGATTATTACAGTTATTTTCAAGGATTTCAGAAGTTCAATAACTTAAATTACAGACAATTACCTGGTGATTATTTTCCACACGAAAGTTCTGATTAAGGGATATCAATTATTGGGTTTTAAATAAGTTGTACTTATTGGCAAGAAGTAAACACCAAGAAAATTTAATATTTGGATTCAAGTATAAAACAGTGTACATTTTCCTTTGTTTTAGATTTCTTATCATAGGATACATAAATAGTATTTAAGAATGAATTTGGTCTTTATTTGGACATCATTAAATTATGATATTCTAATTTTAATTATGTAAGAAAAATATTCTACAAAGATATATTGTCCAGCATATTAGCTAAGAGCACGTTTCCTGTTTAAATTATAAAATTTTAGAAGATTTTTCTGAAAAGTTAATTTTAGGAGGGGCAACCGCCTCTACGGTTCCCTTCGCTTTTGCTATCACTAATCACAAATAGCACTGTGTTTTTTCAATTCTGTTTTAAGAAAAATCTGAAGTAAATTCATGGTCTTAGCAGTATGTTAAAATGGATTTGAGCTGAATATATATCTAGTAGTTCTTGAGTTTATCTGAGATTGACTGTATTAATATTTGTCAAGATATTTCAGTAATATACTGGATTGAAAATAGTGATTTACTACTTTTATTGCAGTTATATTCAGAGTTGGCATGTTTTAAACAGGACCTGCTTAAAACAACTGTTTTTTGCAGTCTTTTTTTAAATGTGTTTTTTCAAATATATATATAGGAAAGTTTGGAAAATAATTTTTGGGTTTCGTCCATTCGTATTTTTATAACCGATTTTCTACCAAAAATAGCAAAACTTGCATTTTGTTTGTGTATGAAACGAAAAATGAATGTTAAAAAGTTTATCATAAGTTAATGTTTTCTACTACGTTTCAAACGTTTTTTTGTAAAAAAATACACTTTTTTGCCAACCCTGGTAATATAGATTAGATTTGGTTGCAACACTATCGCTTGTGGATTTTTGATTGATAAATTATTGTATGCTGGAGGCTTAATTACAGTGATCCATAATTTTCACAGAGGTATTTGGTTGCCTAACCTCACAAAGTGGCAAGGGGTGCAACGTATTTAGAAAAAGTGCATTGTGTATTGATATTGCAAATTAACTTTTAAAACAGTTTTCTAACGACTGCCATGTTCTTTAATAATGAAATGAATTTCCCTTGGGAGATAAGGTATCGCTCTGAATCAAGTTTTAACTAATAATCTGTGTTTTACTAACCACAGTTTATTACATCGAGGTGATTTCTCAAAGTGGATCATTCAAGCGGAAGATCCCACCCAATTAAATTTCTGCGCATCTTTCCGCTTTCTAATTTTACGATTGGTCTTGCATAATTAATTCCTCTTATTTGATTGTCATTAAGATATGAACAAAATGATTTTTCAATATATCAGATATCAGAAGATGATCCTTACTTTCATATTTATTCTAAGTAGCATTAAGAGTCCCATAATTGTTAACTGTGAAGGGTAGTTGCAGCATGACTTGTTAAATCGATCAAAATGAATGTTGTGCAAATATTTGTTTTTTAGTCGATAAAATAACGTATATAAATTTTTATGTTAAAACTATGCAAATCAAGTGTTGGTTCAAGTAGTGCTTATCATCTCATTGAATTTGATTTCGGCCTTAAATGTTTGTCCGCCTTTTGTTAACCTTAAACAGTCTGGCGTGCTTTTAAAGAGACAAATCATTTTTTACATTTTCTAAGAATTTTCTCGAAGCCTGTTAGGAAATTTTTAGGGATGGGCTCCGAATAATGAAAGATAATTCCGGATAAGTTTACTTCCGGATACCGGATAATATATTACTGAAGAACAACCCCATTTTTCAATTAATATCGATCTCATGCTACAATTAATACATAATATATATATATATATATATAT